>CM034361.1:50376002-50448495 GCA_019925275.1 Mytilus edulis | reverse complement strand
TGTTACAGGTTTACCTTTACATAGTAGACGCTTTCATACATGATTCATCAAAGTACATGTGTGGTCTTAAAAAATCAAACCATAGGGACGTCGACATACGGAAGAATGTTATCGTTAAATATTTTAACTTTTAGGTTTAGATTACAAATCCACATAGGGATGTTTTGTAATCGTTCACCTTAACTTCCGCATAATTGCATTTATACGAAATAACATTATTTCAGTTTGTAATTTCTGAATAAAAAGTAAAATCACAAAAAATATTGAACTGCGAGGAAAATCAAAAGGGAAAGTCCCAAATCCAATGTCAAAATCAAAGCTCAAACACATCAAAATGTTTTACATGTCTTAGTTTGTAACTGTTAAATACTAAATTTTCAACTTCAAACATGTCAAATGCAAAATCAGTCTCTTTTTAAATATTACGTTACATGTTTACTTACGTGCATGTGCTACGTGCTCAGATTACTTGATTTCAAATAATATTATAGATATAATTTAATTCTATTTCTAGTTTCACATGTTAGATTATTCAGATACTTTAAACTGTTTTTCTTATATGCAAAAATAGTTGGTAAACAAAAACAAAATGCTTCCTGTATCTACCTGATTCATTGCGTCATATTCAAACGAAACCGTCGATACAATCAATGTGTTCTATATATAAATATGGTTTTAGAAATCCCAACCACCACGCAATTATAAAGTGGTGACGTCGATGATATTTTATAGGAGTACTTCAGAAAAAATAATCTTCAATTGACCATGTTGACCCCACTGCAAACATACTTCTTGAATTGAATGTATATGTGGTTGACATTAATTTTAGAAATAGGACGCTTTTCAGTTATTCATTATAATACAATTGTAGCCCAATATTTCCCAACAATGCGGAAACGAGTAAATTTCAATTATTCCATAATCTATTTTTAGAAATAACTAGTTTAACCTATAGGATAGGCAGAAGGTGATACTGATTCTACATTTTGCGCCTGTATTTCGTCATTTTGGTATATAATTGATCGGTTCTTATTTAATTAAAGAATCCAAATGTTGATCATTAAATATTATGCAAATGTGTTCTTGTTTACGTGTTCGTGTTAATTCTGTGGTTAGCATGTCGAAATGTACAATACATTATTTTTTTTTTGTTTTTTTGTTTTCTTTTTTACTCTGTCCTGAATGTTCTTGTATTCATTTGTTACTGTCTTTCTGGTATGTAATGGGGTAATTTTCGTGTTAAATTTAACATTGCGAGGTTAGGCTAGCTACGAAATCAGGTTCAACCCACCATTTGTTTCCTAAAATTTAATGTCCTGTACCAAGAATGGCAGTTGTTATCTTGTACTAGTAGTTTGTTTCTGTGTGTGTTGCATTGTCGTTTGTTTTTTTGTTCACTTATTAATAAGTGTTTCTGTTGTTTCGTTGTTTTCCTCTTGTAGTTGATGTGTTTCCCTCTGTTTTAGTTTTAAACCGGATTTGTTTTTGTCTCAATCAATTTATGACTTTCGAACAGCGATATACTACTGTTGCCTTCATTTACGCAAAGTAATTAGTTTTATATATTTTAACTTTAAGGTTTAAATTACACATAAATCTAAAAATTTCATAATTTTGATCGTTCAATCATGACAATGCATTGGTCAGCATCAAAAGGTTTTAAAGGATATAAAATATGTTTATTTTCGTTAATTTCTAAATTATTTCAATGTGGTTCTGTTGGTTCAAAATCAGGTTTAAAAACTCATTGTATAACAATTAGGATTCAAAGGATATACGCGTGTTTCGTCTACCGAAGACTCGTCAGTGACTTTCAAATCAACGAGTTAAAACTGCCAAAAAAGTAAGAAGCTAAAAATCATTATGAACCAAACATTTCCGAAAGGTTATAACATTATTTAAATACATGATATGTGTTATATTGGTAAATGATTTCACATGTTAGAATTATTCAAATATTTTAACTATTTAACGTAAATGCACAAACATTTTGTAAGAAAAAATAAACTATACCTGACCCATGGCGTCTGATTCTAAAGAAAATGCCAATACAGTGAATATATACATTTTTAAATGTTGGAAATCCCAGCCAAACGTAAGAAATGGTGAAACTGAATGAGTCATTCCAATGTAATCAATATCATATGAAACTTCAATTTAAAAAAAAAAAGATTGAATATGTTTACTTGCATGAATGGCTAAGTATAGCTATAAAAATGTGTATATGAACTATTTTGTATAAAAAGAAATTCTCTTATTCTATCACAGTTTTCGGAAATGTACTGCTCTTGAATTACAGTCTTCCGGAACTCGTATATACCTTTTCGGTTTGCAATGACTGGAAAGACCTCTCCTTAGAAATAAGACAGCCGCACAGTGCACGTGCGAGCGAAAACATGATTTAACCAGATGCTCCGCAGGGCGCAGCTTTATACGACCACAGAGGTTGAACCCTGAACGGTTGGGGCAAGTATGGACACAACATTCAAGCTGGATTCAGCTCTAAATTTGGACTGTGATTAAATAGTTGACACAGCATAGGTTTCTGACACAGAATGAATGTGGTCTAATGAACTTAAAATATTTTTTTTTGCCTTTGAGCAATTCACTATGCTGTTGAATATTAATCCTCTCAAAAAAATGTTTGAAGAAATTTTCTTTTTATTTATGAAATCTGAAATGAAAAAAATTGACCCCCCAATTTTTTTTTCACATCCCCCTTTCCCTTATTTCAAAACTGATCTCAATTCAAATTTCTAATGAAGTTTGCAACAATATATACTCATTTAAATACATCATAAAATATTAAAATGTAAAAAAAGTGCTTGCTATCACTGAATGGTAAAGATTGTTTTAATCTATCAGTTGGTAGTAAAAGTGAATATACATTGTATATTGTATAAAACAATGATTTAAGTTGATTCAACTACTATTCTGGACAAAGAAAGATAACTCCAATTGAAATCCAATTGGAATTTCTTGCTATTGCACAATATTGTGCAATTAGATATTTCTTGCTATTGTGCAATACTGTGCAATTGAAAATATTTGCTATTGCACAATACTGTGCAATTGAAGATTTCTTGCTATTGCACAATAATGTGCAATTGAAGATTTCTTGCTATTGTTGAATACTGTGCAATTGAAAATTTCTTGCTATTGCACAATACTTAATATAATAATTTTGGATCCTGATTTGGACCAACTTGAAAACTGGGCCCATAATCAAAAATCTTAGTACATGTTTAGATTCAGCATATCAAAGAACCCCAAGGATTCAATTTTTGTTAAAATCATACTTAGTTTAATTTTGGACCTTTTGGACCTTAATGTAGACCAATTTGAAAACGGGACCAAAAATTAAGAATCTACATACACAGTTAGATTCGGCATATCAAAGAACCCCAATTATTCAATTTTTGATGTAATCAAACAAAGTTTAATTTTGGACCCTTTGGGCCCTTTATTCCTAAACTGTTGGGACCAAAACTCCCAAAATCAATACCAACCTTCCTTTTATGGTCATAAACCTTGTGTTTAAATTTCATAGATTTCTATTTACTTATACTAAAGTTATGGTGCGAAAACCAAGAAAATGCTTATGTGGGTCCCTTTTTGGCCCCTAATTCCTAAACTGTTGGGACCTAAACTCCCAAAATCAATACCAACCTTCCTTTTGTGGTCATAAACATTGTGTTTAAATTTCATTGATTTCTATTTACTTAAACTAAAGTTATTTTGCGAAAACCAAGAATAATGCTTATTTGGGCCCTTTTTTGGCCCCTAATTCCTAAACTGTTGGAACCAAAACTCCCAAAATCAATACCAACCTTTCTTTTGTGGTCATAAACCTTGTGTCAAAATTTCATAGATTTCTATTAACTTAAACTAAAGTTATAGTGCGAAAACCAAAAAAATGCTTATTTGGGCCCTTTTTGGCCCCTAATTCCTAAAATGTTGGGACCAAAACTCCCAAAATCAATCCCAACCTTCCTTTTGTGGTCATAAACCTTGTGTTAAAATTTCATAGATTTCTATTCACTTTTACTCAAGTTAGAGTGCGAAAACTAAAAGTATTCGGACGACGACGACGACGCAGACGACGACGCCAACGTGATAGCAATATACGACGAAAAATTTTTCAAATTTTGCGGTCGTATAAAAAATGTAAACAAACGTGCATTCTGCATTTGGCCAAGTTGACTTATTTGTAGATCGTGTTGTTTTGATATATGATATTTAAAATTTCTCTCTATATATCATGTATGTTATAGTGTTTGAAAAAAATACACATATTTGGTAAAAACTATCTTTCAAGAGCAATAACTCATATGTTTCCGGTCAATTTGCGATTTTGACAAAATTGAATAACTACCAGCAGTAGATCCTACTTGGCTAACAACTAAAAAACTTTCTCTCTATCTTGTATGGTTTCTGTAAAAATGCTAAACACAAGAATGTGTCAATTGTACACGGTTGCCCCATCTGCACTAATATTTTCTATGCTCAGTAGACCTTTAAAATGGGGTCAAAACTCTTTTTTAGCATTAAAAGTGGAAAAATCATATCATAAGGAACATGTGTACTAAGCTTTAAGTTGATTGGACTTCAACTTCATCAAAATCTACCTTGACCAAAAACGTTAACCAAATATTTAATCTGAAGCGGGACTATCTTTTTCTATGTTCCGTGGACCGTGAAATTAGGGTCAAAACTCTAATTCTGTCATTACATTAGAAAGATTTCATAGGGAACATGTGCTGAACTTTATCAAAAACTACCTTGACCAAAAACTTTAACCAATGGGGGACACAGACGCACGAACAGACGATCGAATTACAGACCGAAAACCATAATTCCACTAAGTGGTGCATATAAATCTTTGAAGGGCAATAACTCCCATTAGGGGTCAATCTGGGACTACTAGTGTGATAGTCCTATGATCAATTAACAATTTCGGCAATGCAGAGATACTTGTATATCTTATTTTGATGAACAGGTATGCTTTTTCTAGTTATTTGTACCTATAACGGTTTGTGTAAAAAACACAAAAGTGAAAAAAGACATTTGTTTTGCATGCACACGTATACAGATTGTGGTTTTTATCCAACGCAATCATAGGTTTGAACGTTGTCGATATTGTTTCGTTTGGGCTTGTATCATATTTGCCTTCGGGTATATATGATCCGTTCATCCTATTTCGACTCTTTCAAAATTCAAGAGACTATCCTAAATTGAGGTAAATTAAATGGCCTTCCAAATACTGTTTCGATTTCTAACATCACTGAAGAGACATTAATTGTCAAAATCCGGATATTGTGTACACATTTTTGCCCCTCATGTTTGCGATATACAATCTTTTCGGCACGTTTATTGATTTCTGTTTGGTGATAAATTAATAATTAGATCCATTTTATTACTTCTGGTGATATGTTTATATGGCAATTGCCAAGACAGTCAGCAGGATTTAAGAACATCGCATGCACACGTAAAAACATTGTAGTTTTTATCCAAAACAATCATAGATTTGAACGCTTTTTTTCAATTAAGACTTGTATATATTTTTTTTTTGGGGCTTGTATTTTATTTCCCTTCTGGTTTATATGATACGTTTATCCTATTTCGACTCTATCAAAAATCAAGAGTCTATCCTAAATTGAGACATTTGCGTTTTTTATCCATATCATAGTTTTGAACATTGTTTTCAATTTTAACTTATTTATATATATAGTTAGGTCATTTTTGGCAGTAGAACTTCTCTCATGTACACATTCTTTGAATTTTGCTAAAAACTACTTTTCAGGGGCAATAACTCAAACTGATTGTATTAGATTTATGAAAATTACATAAAAGATAGATTGTGACTTTCTGATAATTTGTCTGAAGGTCCATTTTGATCTTACTACATGATTTTTTTTGGATAAATATACGTAAAAAATTACGTTTCCCCAAAGGTTTTAGCATAAGTATTAGGTGCATTAAATTTCCGGATACAAATTTTAAACTAGATACCCTAAAGAACATTAAGGTAAAGTTTAGTTAATCTTTTTATTTCTATATACGAAAATGAAATATATGTTATTCGTTAATTTTATAATTTAAAGATATATATATTTCCAATCAAAAAATATTTTTGGGGAATCTCGTAATTGATTTCTGAATTATAAAGCATCAAAATGACATAGCTAAAAAAAATATTCTTACTTCTACCAATGTGTGTGTCTGTATGTATATCTGTTTGCCTTTAACTGAGTTATCAACATTTGTTAAATATAATTGATAGAGAAGATCCCAGCATTTGATAAAAAGTCTTTATTCATAATAATGTTTGAGAAAATGTTCATGTTTCAACATACATTTTAAGCACAGATTATGATGTAGACATAAAACATAGAACAATTAATCACACAAAATATTGCACATGTAAATGGCAACATTCTGGTTATAGCTACAATTTACTTTTAAATTATTATTTCACATCTATATCTTATCCTAAAATAAGTTACAATCAACAAGTTGGCTTCACAATTCTTATATCCAAGTAATGGAATGTTCATTTTAATTTTAACTTAAATGAAAATAATCTTTATCTCTCTTTGTTGTAGTTTCATTTGGTAATCTATATTTTGTGCTACATGTATTACAAGACAACAAATGAAATAAGGAAACTATCGAGAAAGTTATATAGTCTTAACCATGGGATGAATACTCTACTATTTTTCTTACTTAAATATAAAGTAAATGGATGGGAACCCTTCATCAAAATGATAGCTATGCATTTGAATTTTGGGTATCTTAGCCAACTCATTCTTTCAGCTTTTCAGAAAAAGGTTATATTAATAATAAATACATTTTCAGTGCTCCCTTACTAGTAAGAAGGAAAATTTCATGATTTAGAACAAATCACCAAAAATATCCCCACATAAATTTCATCTTTAAGAAAGAACAGAGTCAAAGACAACAAAAATACACAACTAAAACCTTAAAAACTGGTTTGGCCTTTGAATCAGGAAATTTAAACTCTAAGGAATTAACTCATTTTAATGTATCTCAATCATAAATACAGTATCCATCATTATACATTTTCTATAACATAATAGGCAGATATTACCAGATGCTCCGCAGGGCGTAGCTTTATACGACCGCAGAGGTTGAACCCTGAACGGTTGGGGCAAGTATGGACACAACATTCAAGCTGGATTCAGCTCTAAATTTGGATTGTGATTAAATAGTTGACACATCATAGGTTTCTGACACAGAATGAATGTGTTCTAATGAACTTAAAATTTTTGTTTTCTCTTAGAGCAATTCACTATGCTGTTGAATATTAAACCTCTCAAAAAATGTTTGAAGAAATTTTCTTTTTTATTTATGAAATTTCAAATGAGAAAAATTGAACCCAATTTTTTTAATCACATCCCCCTTTCCCTTATTCCAAAACTAATCTCAATTAAAATTTCTAATGGAGTTTGCAACAATAACTACTCATTTAAATACATCATAAAATATTAAGATGTAAAAAAACTGCTTGTTATCACTGAATGGTAAAGATTATTTTAATTTATCAGTTGGTAGTAAAAAGTGAATATACATTGTATATTGTATATAACAAAGATTTAAGTTGATTCTGGACAAAGAAAGATAACTCCAATTAAAAAAAAATCTTGCTATTGCACAATATTTTGCAATTAGATATTTCTTGCTTACTATTCTGGACAAAGAAAGATAACTCTAATTAAATTTTTTTTTGCTATTTCACAATATTGTGCAATTAGATATTTCTTGCCATTGCGCAATACTGTGCAATTGAAAAGACTTGCTATTGCACAATACTTAATATAATAATTTTAGATCCTGATTTGGACCAACTTGAAAACTGGGCCCATAATAAAAAATCTAAGTACATTTTTGGATTCAGCATATCAAAGAACCCCAAGATTTCAATTTTTGTTAAAATCAGACTAAGTTTAATTTTGGACCCTTTGGACTTTAGTGTAGACCAATTTGAAAACAGGACCAAAAATGAAGAATCTACATACACAGTTAGATTTGGTATATCAAAGAACCCCATTTATTCAATTTTTGATGAAATCAAACAAAATTTAATTTTGGACCCCGATTTGGACCAACTTGAAAACTGGGCCAATAATCAAGAATCTAAGTACATTTTTAGATTCAGCATATCAAAGAACCTAACTGCTTCATTTTTTGTCAAAATCAAACTAAGTTTAATTTTGGACCCTTTGGACCTTAATGTAGACCAATTTGAAAACGGGACCAAAAGTTAAGAATCTACATACACAGTCATGACAGTTAGATTCGGCATATCAAAGAACCCCAATTATTCAATTTTGATGAAATCAAACAAAGTTTAATTTTGGACCCTTTGGGCCCCTTATTCTGTTGGGACCAAAACTCCCAAAATCAATACCAACTTCCTTTTATGGTCATAAACCTTGTGTTTAAATTTCATAGATTTCTATTTACTTATACTAACGTTATGGTGCGAAAACCAAGAAAAATGCTTATTTGGGTCCCTTTTTGGCCCCTAATTCCTAAACTGTTGGGACCTAAACTCCCAAAATCAATACCAACCTTCCTTTTGTAGTCATTAACATTGTGTTTAAATTTCATTGATTTCTATTTACTTAAACTAAAGTTATTGTGCGAAAACCAAGAATAATGCTTATTTGGGCCCTTTTTTGGCCCCTAATTCCTAAACTGTTGAAACCAAAACTCCCAAAATCAATCCCAACCGTTTTTTTGTGGTCATAAATCTTGTGTCAAAATTTCATAGATTTCTATTCACTTAAACTAAAGTTATAGTGCGAAAACCAAGAAAATGCTTATTTGGGTCCTTTTTGGCCCCTAATTCCTAAAATGTTGGGACCAAAACTCCCAAAATCAATACCAACCTTCCTTTTGTGGTCATAAACCTTGTGTTAAAATTTCATAGATTTCCATTCACTTTTACTAAAGTTAGAGTGCGAAAACTAAAAGTATTCGGACGACGACGACGCCAACGTGATAGCAATATACGACGAAAATTTTTTCAAATTTTGCGGTCGTATAAAAACAATATGATAATAAAACTACAGATCATGTGTCATCATTTTGCTTACAAAGATTTGACGAACCCCATTTTACTTTCTGTTCCAGTAAATATTAAGTTAGCCAAATAAAATTGCCTTTCAAATTTTTGCAGTCATGTAGCATTAGGACAAATCAAGACGACCCCAAAGGTCTTCAAAAAGAAAGAAGTGTTTGTCAGATCCTTGTTAGCGAAGTAAGGACACAGAATCAGTATATTTATCATTTCAATATATAAAAAAAATATATAATTAATTGCACATACAAGCAGCATTTTTTTATATGCACCAAGTATCTAAAGTTCTTCATAAAGTGAACATGCACATGTTTGGCCAAAAGGTTATTTAACAATTATATTCTGGTTAATATTAGAGCTACCATTCCTTATGTGTATGACTTCTAATAAACTAGTTCCAACATCCTTTACTTCCATTTGTATATATGAGGCATAAGCTAATTAAGAAAAAATATATAAATTTTGTAAATAACCTTTTAACATACACCTTTAAATGTTTAGAATTATATATTTGGTTCATCATACCTTTAACCAATGCAATGTTATCAAATAAATAAAAGTAAATAGAAAATATAATTGGAGACAGTATCCAAACAATTAATAGCAACCAAAAAGGTTTACAAATGATGGCAAAAAATCTAGAGTAGCCTGCCATTTTAATGCCATATACCCAAGGTAATTGATAAAAGATTATTAAAATACCATTGATAGAACATCTTAGGATTAAAGTTAGTTGTAATTGACCTTTCACCTCTCAAACAAAGATTGAAATTGAAGCTGTGAAATACAGCATTGAAATTAATTACAGTGGGTTAATTTATATATATTAGTGAGGTACCAAATTTGTTGGCATAAGTGAACTGCAAATTTAAACGTTCAAAATAAAAACATTTTTCTTCAATTCACAAAATTTGACATCCATGAAATTATATGTATCCAAAGTAAGGCATTTTAATGACATGCAGTAACTAAAAGGCAAGTTGTATGCATAAACAATTTTCCTTCTAAAAGAACTTTTACTCTTTAGACATTTCAATACATGTATCACAAAACGAAAATAAGTAAAAGTTCTAAATCAAGGCAAGTAACGATAGTAGTATGTAAGAGTAAAAAAGAATGATGTAAACATATAAATGCACTCATTCTATCTAATGGACCTAGTAAACATTTATTTTGCATTGACGTTGTCAAATATTGAAAGAAAACATATTTTATAACATCTGAGCAAGGTTTGTTTTCATCTCGCCTTGATATTGCGCACCATGCATGAACATTACTAGAACACAATAATTAAGGATCTCATACAATTTCATGTAGTCCAATGAGAATCAATCTCTCTGCTATTTATAGAAAAAAAAAATTATTTGATATTTTGAAAAATTTGGTGTGTGCCCAGAAGAACTTCGACAGAATAAACCATGAAATTTCATATTTGGAACACAAAATATTTAGGTCCTAAAGTATATCGGTTTATTTGTTAATATGTTTTTTGTTTGTTTTTCCATTGTATAAATTTGTGAATTAAAGTTGTACCCTGATTTGATATACAATAACTAAATTTATTCTAATTCCATTAATTAAATGCGCATAAACAATAGTGACTATGGAACAAAATAAACATTTTCGATCATTATATTTTTACTCAATAAACATGATGAACTCCGACCTTTAAATCATACAAACACACAAAAATTCTTCTCTCCAACTGTAAATCTATCTCGCATTTTATACACTCTCTCATACATTTATATACATAAATACATATATGTACATATGTGCAGTAATGAATATTTAACAATAAATCTTAATATAACAAATGACTATCATGGAACACCAAACGGTACAACTAAATTCTCTTTATGCTGAACCTTAATCTCTTTTATGCATCTAGATGCTTTCTCTGTTGCATTAGTTATCTATAAATAGAAATAATTTCATTGGATAAGATGCTGTCAGCTGATAATTATTCAGTCTGGGTGACTACTCTACTAAAACTCATTTTGATCTCTGCAAAAGACCATCATACCAATGTTCTTACTTTGTATAAAATCATGATGTATTGTTTCTAAAACAGAAAGTTCTGTGTGCATGGTTCTTTTTTAAAATCAAGATAGAGTCAAACCTGCTATAACAGTTACCAATATAAGGCAAAAACTTGTCATGACAGATCATCTTCTGTTAGTCTCACTTTCATGACTATAGATATACCCATGCATTTTCAGCCTCAACTCAAAGATCAACATTTATAATAGTGACTGTGGTACAGTACTTAAAATCTTTCAATTCTTTAAGCGTGATTTTACATATATAAATAATATTGTATAAAGTAAGGTTGTTAAATATGATGTATGCCTTTTTGTGCTTCTTTGTTACATTTGTTTGTTTTTAAAGTGATTAAGATGATAACACAATGTTGACTGCTGTACCTCTATTTTTGACATTTTTACCTATTGTGTCTGTTTGTTTTGTTCACACATCGTTGTCAATATAATGAAATTTGTCATACAAGTGAGAGGTTTAACTAGCTATAAAACCATGTTCAATCCACCATTTTCTACATGAGAAAAAGCCTGTACCAAGTCAGTAATATGACAGTTGTTATCCATTCGTTTGATGAGTTTAAGCTTTTGATTTTGCCATTTGATTAGGGACTTTCCTTTTTGAATTTTCCTTGAACTTTTTATAAAGTTAGTTCTATGGTCATAAGGATAACCTTTATACACAGGTTTGACTGTTGATTAAACAATATCAAGGATCTTTACACAGACTGTTTATAACTGAAAGATATACATATTGATATCATGTTGATGCATACTTTACATCTCAATTTAAAGATATACAAATAAATGATGTCCATTTGATTGTATAATACTAACTTAAAAATTATATTCCATTTCTATTATATTATTATAAACAGTATTTTTAAAATCAATGAATTTGAGTTTATCACTGCCCAGTGTGTACTTATTAGCAGATGGAGTGTAATTCTTATCCTTTTTATTGGAACATTAGTATTTTTTCTGTTTACCAGTTACAGATTTACCCTAAACTTTTTAGTCAGATGGATTTTTTACAGGTCATAGGAATCAATGCAGTTTGTCTGACCATTCTTTCAACAATTCGTTGGTGAGTTTTGGGAGGTCTATAATAAGCACTGGTGTAAGACTAAATTCTTAACTACTTACCAACTGAATATCATGTAATGAAATAGGTTTACTGGCTAGCACTGACTGTGGAGCAGTAACACAATTAGGTAGATTTGGTTTCTGTTTTAACCGACTACTGCCACCAACCACCATGTTAACTCTGTTGCTGAAAAGAAAAGAAAATAAAGTTATAAAGATTTTTTGTGAATACATGTACATTTATTTGACATTCCTACAAAACAGCCATGCAATCATGTGATCGAAACTCTACAGGTAAATGAGATTTAAATTTGAAAATTGTTAATGAAATAGCAGTTTTGTGTTTGGATACCACCGCTCTTAATCCAATTACCACAGTGCTGAAATGCTATAGCGGCATATAGCGCTAAATTCTGTAGCACTAAAACAGCCTAAGGAGAACACTGCAGTAAAACATTTGATCCCTAATTGTGTAAGCCAATCTTTCATATGACATGAACGAGGACATATTGGACATAAATACATAAAAAGAAGATGTTTTCATACAACCTTGTTTCCCATATTTAACAAGGAACACTAAGCCTTATTAGCAACTTTTTATTATCCTTTCTTAAATACTTAACTTTCCATGTGTGTGTCTAGTTTTCATCCATTGTTCAGCATGTTTTCAAATATTACTAGCTTAGATTGATTAATCATGTTTATTGTTTCTCACTTGATATCTAACTACATTGTAAAATGTTGTAACAGCTGAGTACCAATGAGTCCTATGTTGTGTTATGTGTACTATTGTTTGTCTGTTTGTCCTTTTCATTTTTAGCCATGGCGTTGTCAGTTTATTGTTGATTTATGAGTTTGACTGTCCCTCTGGTATCTTTCGTCCCTCTTTTATGATACTGTTTTTGAGAGAAAGTTTGATAAAGGCATTAGTACCATAATGGAGAATATTTAAAGTGAGGTACTGATTCCGTACATGCAATGATATATGACTATTATATAGTTTACCAAGAGGTGTGTTAATTAAAATTACCTATACTGTCTAGTTCTCTCTTGATATTCTGTTTGTTCTACTAAGTTACTTTCATTTGTAACATCTATCACATCTCTGAAAAAGAAAGAATGGTCTGTTTTGGTTAATCTTTACAGATAAGTTGATTCTATAGCAATGAGATATATTCTAAAAGCAGATGATAAAAGATTTTTGGTGCAACATGTTTTCAATTTTTATGTCAGTGTTTACATGCTTAAAACACATTATTAGCTATACTTTGTGCAAATTTGAGAAAAAAACAAACTTTAAAGACCCTTTTTTTATTTTGGTAATATGGCCATACACAGTCATAACCCCCTGTTAGAATTGTTTTAGGAAACTCCTAAAAATTGCCTTGCCAAGCAATATACTCATCAGAGTACTTCTAAGGGAAATCTGTAATACAATTCTGCACATCCCAATGGAGTTTTTTTCAGCTGTATAAAGTTTCATCAATATCCATGAAGCTGTTTAAAATAAGTTCTGCTTGCTAGACTTACTGCTTACCGGAATGCTAAATTGAAGCAAGTAAACTTGATTATCTCCCCTTTTACATGTTGAATGTAAACTAATACTAATAGGGGTTATATTCCTTCAGGTACATCATCAGGTTGTTATTCAACAACTGTGTAAAGTTAATTCAATATCTGTCAAGCTATTTAGGAGAATTGGATCTTACAAGAAACTGTACCATATATTGCAATATTTGGATTATCTCCCCTCTAACATCTGAACCAGGATTAAATTCCCTTTTGTACATCCTCCCGTAGTGTTCTACAGCTGTATAAAGTTTCATTTTTTTCTTAAGTTAAGAATAGTTTGCACTTTCAATGCACCCAGATAAGCAGATGGTCTGACAGGGTGATGTCTGTAAATTAAACCCCATAATTTTTTTGCTGGGATGTATAAAAATGTTTTCAAAAATGTACATTTTGAACCTACCACTTTATAAAATGTTAGTTTACACTTTGCAAAACACATCAGTAATAATGAACCAACCTTGCCGTTTTCTGTAAAATTCTTTCTAATGCTGAATGTTCATCTCCTTTAGGATGACTTACTATTGCTGGTTCACTGCTTGGACCACTGTATAAAACATTAAAATAACATTGGATTTAAATCTTTTTAGGTAAAAAAAAAATCTGCCATATAGATATAAACATCCATTGTACAAATACCTGACAAAAGTATTTGTGTTATTTTTAAGTTAGAATTAATCTAATTGAATTCTTTTTTCTTTAGTACCAAAAACATTGTACACATACATAAAAAGATTGTAAATCATCGACATGTACCTTTATCGGTAATGAATATTTTTTGTAATTATATAATACATTTCAAAACACAGTTTCATTATCATGATTATGGTCAGATTATTAGTGAAAAGAAATACTATAAAAAAATGCATAAAAGATAGTTTACTCTTTACTTTATCCTATTTTTTAAGAAAAAGAAAAGCCATGGTTTTCATAAAGTTTATCTATAAGAAATATGACAAGAAATAAAATATATTGGAGAAATTAATCGAAGCATTCACTTTTTAGACAGTAATATATTGTATTATGAAAATTGTATACTGTTATTTATACAAGCAAGGACGAAAATGAAAGATGAGGATTCAAAAATCTTTCTGCAAGCTAAAAATGTTTTAAAATCACCATGATGAAAGACAGGAGTTTTGTTAAATTCCTATGGTGTACAGGTTATGAATGCACTGTATAAATACATTTTCACTAGTACAAACTGTATCATGATTATTATTAAAGATAAAAGCACCCTGAAATTCTCCTACAGCATATTTGTACAAGGTAAACACTAATTTTCTAGAAATGTTTGAATTATCATTATGGTTTTTTTTTTTTTTTTTATTGAAGGATGTTGAATTTATCTTGCACATTGTTGCAAAAATCATCACTGAGATATTTCCAAATCATCATTTCAAAATTCAAACATACTGAAAATAGGTTTGTCTGATTGTCAAAATCAGCATCAAGTTAAATTTAAATTCAAATTTAATTAAAATGATTTATTGATATTTTTCAAGACCCTAATGATTGGACCCTTCAAATGTTTATGATATCAAAAACTGAAGGATCACATCATGCATTTGTCAGGTTAAAAATTTAAGAATTCATTGAAATTTTCCCCAAAACAAGTCCAATGAAGTCATTGTTTAATATTTTATGAAATCAAAACTAACCAACCAGATTATAAATGAATCCATGTGAATGTATAGCCCACAACATCATCCTTCAGCAGTCATGGTCAATACATATATAAGAAGGAGGCATTACTACATTCATAGTTTCATTTGCAGTTACTTATTTAGTCATGCAAGTAGGGTTTGTATGTGGAAGCTATATTTCAAGTCCACTTTGAAGCCACAAAGCTATATCTAAAGACAACTGTACAAGTGAAGCAACAAACTGTTCATAGATCATGTAGATATTTTATGGTAAAAGCCATTTTTCAAATTTTAGCAATGTTAATTTATAACAGTGCTTTGCTTTAGATTGATCATGCCATACCAAACTTTACCTAGGTAGTGTTTGTATAATAGGAGGAGGATTATAGGGCTGGGGCGGTTCTGTAAATACTGGTTTCGGTTCTTCTGTTTTGATACCATAACAACAGCAACAACTAAAACTGACAAATTACCAATAATCATGATAATCAGTCACTCCAATGTTAATATGTTCAAAGCTTCAAGTTCAAGATAAATCTTGACAGACACCCAGTAAAATTTGCTTTTGTCAAGCATTTTGTCAAGTTTAATGTCATATATATATTTCTCCAATAAATGCACAAAATATGATGATGTTTTTTGACTAATTGTATGAATTGATAGGTTTTATTTTATTATAATTACATTAGATGTATGTTTCATTATAATACATTATTCTGATTGGCTAACTAGCAATCTCGTGATGTTCCTTAATCAACTGCATTACACAATGCAACTTTTCATTCATGATGACACGAGGTCCCACAACAAAGTGCAAAGGTAAATGAAATAAAAACTTGATAAAAGGCGTGTTTTCATGATCCTATATGTAAAAATGTAATTATAAGCATTCAATTCTTAAATATTGGTTGTTGGTTTGCTGTATTGTTAAAATATTCCACCCACATCTTGTAGCAGTTTGAATGTTATACATTTTTGTACATGTAAAAGTGAACTTACACCAGGAAACTATTGCTAAGCACTGTCAATTACATCATGTGTACATATTACGTGTATAAAGATAAATCTCAAACATATATAATACATGTAATCATTGTACTAGTGTCTCCTAAAAATGATGTGTGATAATGCAAGTTATATATGATTACAAAACGTACCTCTAAAAGTGTATCAATCATGCATTTTACTTACACAGATCTTGGAGAATGATTTTGTACAGGGTTTATAAGTCTAGTTGTTTCATCAGGTTCATTAGTCTGAAAAAAAAGTATGCACATTACAAACTATACATGTCGAACATATGTTCTAATATCTTAAATGAAAGATGAAACTGTCAATCTGCAGTTTTCAAAGAAATAAAAACTTTGTAATACATTGTTTACATTTAATGCTAGCAAGACATCATTCCTAAAACATTCAAAGTAACATTCTCACATGCTTGTTTTTTTCAGCAATGCCTCATAAGTTCTTGTCAGTTGATCTCATTGAGGTCTAAGCGTGACGTTGGATTGCAGATTTTTTTTGTAAGTGTAACATGTGAAAGTCAAATTGTTGTGCTGTGAAAACGTAAAATGAAGTTTATTGGGACACAAAAACTTACAAAAAAAGGAGAATTGCTTACAGAATGTACATAGTGTAAACAGGATACAGGGAATCTGACAAAACAATAAGCGGGATCCAGGATCAGAACCCCCAATGAGACCCCCTTGTCAATTAACATGATTAATATTGCCTTCTGTATTTTGTAGTTTTATTCTGCTTGATTTTATATTTTAACATATTCAGCAGGAAAACTCTTGGGTCTGTTCACAATGTTTTCTTATTAAAATACTGGTTGAATTAAAAAATGTTTTCTAGATGTATATATACATGATATAAAAATAATTATATTTTCAAAAATAAAATTTGTGAATTTTATAAATGAAATATTTTTTGTGATCATGGTGAATAGTTTAATAATTATTTATTGTGATTTATTGAAGATTACCATGATTACTGTTAATTGGTATTAACAAAGCTAATTTCGTTTTATTGTTCTGTGTTTGGTGGATAGTAAAATGCAAGTACAAAATGTAGCAACTTTGTACAATGTTGTAAGATAAAAAACAATGACAATATTCCTTATCCCATTTCGTCAAGATAATCCACAAAAGAAATCCTGATTACATAATAAAAATGTGAGCGAACATGATTTTCAACGAACCAATCTGTATTTTTCTGACTGAGCCCACCGAGTCTTTGCTCTTCATGCTCTTAATCACAATCTTTGATGCTCAAGAGAGAGGCAGCATTGGTTTTTAATTATTTGTACCGCAACTATTTCCAGTACATGTTTACATCCGTCATCAGATGTAACCATTTCTAATTTCTGTTACTGGTTTACAAATTTATTATAAACAAACCAATGCGGCGATCTATACATGGCCTACTAAATTTGTTAAAGGAGCCATCCCTGGCAAACAATCAGCGATTAAACCCTTCGATGGAGACAACAAATATATTATAACCGAGAAAGTGATTCAGATGATGAAATGGATAGTGAAGATGACTGTAAATAAGAACAATCAGAAGACCAGAATGGGTCCTTCATTGTTCATTTGCCAGTGGCTGTGAAAAATATTACTAATCATGCTAATATTAATAATAATAAAGTTATATTGTCGATAAAATATGTTAATAATTTTCTTTTAGTATAAAATTTACAGAATTTGTAGGACTGACAAATAATCTTGCTTAGACGGTCCCATGACAGATTGGTCAACAAAAGTTTTCTCGAACTCTGTTAATTAATGATAGTCTGCATAGTATACAAATATGGACATAATAAATGGTCAGATCATATGTTTTCATAGGACATATGAATTCGTATTGTGCATCCTTTTTCAAGGGAAATTGTGACATCACAAATTAATGCATTCTTAATAGCATGAAAACCAATGAGGAAATACTGTGGATTCATTAATTTTCGTTGGATACCAATTTTCGTGGGTTTCGTGGTTACAGGTAAACCATGAAATTAAATGTTCCACGAATGACAAATTTGCTATGGGCTTATAGGAAGACTGCATCAATACCACGAAATTAAATATCCACGAACAAGTTTTCCCTTATCCACGAAAATTGGTACCCACGAAAATAAATAAATCCACAGTAATGAGAAGATGATAAGCTCGAATTGGCTTTTACCAACTTTTACCCCTTTTAACACATGTGTCCACACAGACTGTGCTGGAGGGACACATCTGTCCATGTTTTAACTTGCATGTATGCAAGCTTATTATCATTGCTGTATCCTTTTCAAATAAAAGAACAAAGATTAAACAATGTTATATTTTTCTTCAATGTGTCCCAAATGTAACGGCCATAATGGTGTGACGTCATATATCGAATGAAATCATTGTTGGACATCTGAAGTCACAGACTTCGAGCTGTCATATTTTCTGCCACACGAATTATTGCAACCTAGCAAATGACTGGCAGCAATCTACGGTTTAAATAAGGTGGAATGGTGGCGGGCGGAAAATTCAAGAGAGAAGATTTGCACCCTATTTTATGGTTTTAAGCACTCTCGTTTTTAACAACAGTGTTTTATTTGCACATTATTTTATCAGACAGCAATTCTTCCTCATTCCGTCGTTCACTCCTGCCCAAATATCGTTCCTTTTGGAAAGTTGAACTTTATCTGTACATATCTCAAACGGCATGGACTGTGCGCCATCTTGAATGCATAGAAATTTTGTTAAAAAAGGCATCTGTTTGTAAGCTTTTTATTTCTAAATGAAGTGACTTTTATCAAGAACTTTCATGAACTGCATCACCACACCATCTGTATATTATTTTACCTGCGTAGTTGTACATTTTACCTGATTTTTACTGTAAAATTTTTACTTGCGTGTTTTATTTTTACCAGTGATAGTATTGACTTGTTTATAATTGTGCCGTCATGGAACTGTCGAGGCGTAGTAGGCGTTCAAGAGTCACCAAGGTGCCATTTACACCTTCTAAATTAAAATCTAAAGATGCGAAAGTAGATACTGTAAATCTTACTGTACTCCCCGTAAACTATGAACTTGATAGGAGTAAAGCAATAAAGAATAAAATTGAGGCTGCTTCTAGACCTCACTCAGTAATATTATCTATGGCACGAGGAAACATTGTGATAACTTTTTCAGCAGCTGCCTATGAAGAATTTAAAAGTGTAACAATAAACTATTTACATAGCAAAGGGCTTACCTTAAACACCACAGAAACTACAGAGAAAAGGGGGGCCGTTGTTTCTGAGTCAACTGCCGTTTTTGAAGGAAATAACAAACTCTTTGTGTTAAATTTCTATAATTCAAAATCGAAGATACTGTTAAATGGGAATCAAGGTCATATTATAACTTTTGTGGAGAACTACTTGATACATATTTTAGACATTTTAGATAGAAATGACTCTTTTAGTGACATAAATGAGCAGATCCGTGAATACTGTAAACAATTCCTTAATAAGTCGGGTCAGTCAGCAGAAAATTGTCAAGAGATTGAAACAGCATCTACTGGGAAAAAACTGTCTTCATTAAATGTAAATAAAGCTTTGTCTCTTCCAGCTGTGGACAATGCAGCATGTGGTAATGAACCACTCATAGGTCCCCAGTTCCACTGTGTTTGGTATGTAATAAACAATGTGATGAAAATCCCACATCTGTAGCCTGTGACATTTGTTATCAGTGGATACACTTCAAATGTGAGGGTTTAACACCAGAAAATGTATTAGAGATAGAGCTTAAAGACGATTTATATATATGTAGGATGTGTACCAGTCAGCGGGGTACTGTAAACTCAGACATGGACATTGCTGTTAATTCTTGTGTTCGCCAGGCAAATCTTAATAGCAACACAGAAAGTGTAGGTCAAACACCCTCGACTAGAACTTTTGAATTAAAAGAGAACTGTCAGCCAACTGCTATGACTGAAAGTTTGCTAGATCAAGTAAATACCTTACCATCTGGTCCGAATATGGCTAATTCACCTGATAACACTGAATTACATAAAGCAGAGATTGCTCATCTCCAAACTCAAATTGAAAAAAGAGATAAATTATTGAAAGTTAAAGACAGTAAAATTCTGAAATATGAGTCTGAAATTGATCAACTTAAAAAGCAGTTAGCTACCAATCGTGCATACTCTATAACTTTGGAAGATAAGAATAAAGACCTTCAACATTCTTTACTAATTATTAACCAGAGAGTTGAACAGTTAGAGAATTATCCAACACAAGGTTCTACTAATTCACATTCTTGTACACAAAATGTACAGAGTACACCACAGTCTGAAATAGGAGAAATGAAAATTTGGTTTTTAGAGCAAAAGGTTAGGCAATTAGAACTTGATGTGCATAAAAATAACACTGAATTATCTTTCATAAGAAACTCGCATGTGCCTCATGTAAAAACTTCTCGTGGAAAGAAACGTCGAAAGCCATATATGCAAAATGATAATAATAAAACGCATGCTCAATCAGCAAGTTTACATAACATATGTCACCAAATGGATGACTTTCTTTTGAACACAAGAAGTGATGAAACAATTTCTATGAAGTCCTATGATGAGAATTCTGATTTTTTAGGTGCTCACTCTCCGACGAAAGTAAGACTGAAAAATTTTCGTCCGAAACATGTCTCTACGAACATGACGAAAACTTCACAATGTCTACTAAGCCCACCATCTTACCCACAAAGAGCGTCGGTCTTCAACCAACAACACCAAAATCACCAAAACCTTCATTTTATTCAACCAATCACCAGACTTCATCTGGAGAAGGGGAAACCTACTCGGCATACCCAAAGTCAACAGACTCGCCTATAGATAACCTAATTGAGACAGAATCGACTCCGTCTTCAGTACTTTCGTCCTTAAATTTAATAACATTTAATATTGAGGGATTTAATAGCAATAAGTTATATCTTGAGACTCTTTCAAAGCGTTCCGATATTTTGTTATTACAAGAACATTGGCTCCACAGTTATGAAAAACATAAGCTTGATGAATTTTTACAAGACTTTATATGCTATGCAAAATGTTTTGATGATAATTCACTTTCTGATGCATATGAGCGCCGTAGGGGCCATGCTGGAGTGGCAATATGTATTCACAAGAAATTTGAAAAATTTGTTGAACTTCTACCAGACGGGGGCAACAGAATTATAGGTATCAAGTTTAATACCACACAGCCATTTATATTTTTATCTACATATCTCCCGTGTCGTGGCAATGCAAATAGCATAGACAATTATCAGGAAATCCTTGATGAACTATCAGAAATTTACATAAAATATAGCAATGTATTCAGAATTGTGATAGGTGGGGACATGAATGCATCTATTTATAGAGATTCAAAACAAGATAAAGTTTTTAGAGATTTTATAAAGGAAAACAATCTTTTAATACCACTGTCTTGCGGAAAGACTTTTACCTTTTATCATTATAATGGAAGAGATACCTCCCAGATAGATTATTTTTTAGAAAGCAAAAGTGTCATTAGCAATTATTTGACTTTTATACGTGAGTCTACAAATACCTCTACTCATGATCCAATACTGACTACTATTCCATGTAATATACAAGCGAATGAGGAAATTAATTCATTAATTGAGAACAAAAGAATAAATTGGAATAAGGTTGATAAAACTGCTTATCAGGAAGAGATTGAGAATAAACTGTCAACATGGACTGATGAAATAAACCTTAATTTGACATTTGATAATATACCAGATAAGATAAATGAACTTTGTACAATCATGGCAGCGTCAGCTTCTAAATGTAGCCGTTCTAAACGCTCAAAATGTAAAAAGTTAAAGAAAAAGCCCTGGACTCCAGAATTGGAAAATATGGCTAAGGTAAATAGAGATCATTTTGCAAAGTGGAAAGCCGCTGGCCGACCTACTGATAAAAGTAACATTTTATTCCAAAATATTCAGTTTTACAAAAAGAAGCTTAGATCAATGCAAAGGCAACTTGAGGCAAGTTTAAGAATTAACAAATATCAGAAAATTATGGAACTTCACGAGGGAAATGATGCTGGTTTTTATTCTTTAGTAAGGAAACAAAGAAATCCAGCAAATACCACAACTTCTTCGCTTACTTTTAATGATATCTCTTTAAATAACGATAACTTGATTCGTGATGCATGGATGGATTACTTTCAAGATTTGGCATCTCCTATGGATTCTGAAAATTTTGATAAAGAACATTTTAGTCTAGTTGAAAATGATATAAAACATTTAACTAAAACTTTTACTGAAAATAAGATAGAAAATATTTCACCTGTAACAGAAGTTGAAATGAAAAGTATTTTAGCATCTATGAAAAATAATAAATCTGCTGATGAAGAAAACATAGCAGCTGAACATTTGAAATATGGTGGACCTATTATGATAACTATAATGACTTTTCTTATAAATGCTATTTTTAAACATTTACATATTCCAACTTTATTAAAAGGTGGGATAGCCTGTCCTGTTTTGAAAAATGGAAAACCAAAAATTGATCCGAACTCATATCGGAAAATAACTATAACAAGTACAGTAGGAAAAGTTGTTGAGAAAGCTCATTTATCTCAAAATAAAAACTCTGTAATTAAAAACCAAAATAAATTACAAAAAGGATTTACCTCTGGAGAAATGCCTATTATTGCTGCTTTAATTTTAACTGAACTTATAATTCAAGCAATTAAGACAAAATCACCACTTTATGTGGCTTTAATGGATGCAAGGAAAGCTTTTGACATTGTGTGGCATCTTGGCCTGATGAGAGAAATGCACAAGTTTGGATTAACGGGGGACAATTGGTTATTCTTTAAAAGATGGTATGAAAATCTTAAATCAAAAATTAAATGGAAAGGGTTGCTTTCAAACTCAATAGAGGAACAACAAGGTGTACGACAAGGCGGTATCTGGTCACCGACAGCCTATAAAATATTTATAAATTCACTTTTACAAACGTTTGAAAGAAATCAATTAGGAGCATGTATTGGACCCATTTATTGTGGTATCCCAACAGTAGCTGACGATGTTGCTTTAATCTCAACAGATCCATATGAATTACAAACAATGTTAAATGTACAGGCAGATCATGCAAACAAATTGAGATATCTACTCAGTGAGCAAAAATCTACTATATTAGTATATAACGATAAATTGCCAAAATCTTGGTTTTTGAATGGAAAATCAGTAACACTTTCTGAATCTGCAGTTCACCTTGGAATAGATAGAAATATAACTAAAAATGCAGGGGTTAAAGAAGTTGTGAACAAGCGTATTACTACGGCAAGGAAAACTGTATACTCTCTTATGGGTGCTGGGTTACACGGTTTGAATGGAGTAAATCCAAAAGTTTCTGTACACTTGATTCAAATATATGTTATACCTAGACTACTATATGGTTTAGATGTCATATCGCTCTCAAATACAGATATACAAAAGATGGAACTATTCTTTAGACAATTATTAAAGCAAATTCAGCACCTGCCTAAACGCACATCAATAGCTGCAACTTTACTATTATTAGGGCGTATTCCTATAGAGGGAGAAATTCATAAGAAAATTCTAAAAACATTTGGAAACATAATTAGAAATGATAAGTCTGTTGAAAGAGAAATTGCTTTTAGACAATTGGCTATGAAAGATGAAAAATCTGGAAGTTGGTTTACAAAACTACACAATTTAACTGTAATTTATGGATTGCCATCGCCTTATGATATCATTGAGAATCCACCATCAAAAATAAGCTGGAATAGACTTGTGAATAACTGTATAAATAATCATTTTTTACAAAATTTAAAGAAGGAAGCTAAAGAAAAGTCATCCTTGAAATATATTAATTTTAATGATTCCAACATAGGAACTGTGCATAATATTTGGAAAAGTAGTGGGACTGACCCGTACTCTGTTAATATGGCTGCAATTAAAGTTAAAATTGCCACCGGAATAATGATTCTTCAGTATCAGAGGTCTAGATTTTCAAAAAACTGTATCTCAGCAATCTGTCCATTATGTAACATTGAACCAGAAGATATGACTCACTTTATACTTAAATGTGAAAAACTGTCAAGCATAAGAAATCGCTTTATGCAAGAGTTGAAATCTCTTCTCGTAGATTGTAATAAGCCACCTTTGCTAATTCAAGAACTATTTGATGACAATGAGAATCTTTTACATCTAATTATAGACTGTACATCATATCATTTTCTTACCTACAAGGAACAGGTCCGTATAGAGACATTAACCAGAGGTCTGTGTTACAAACTATATCACAAACGTTTACTTTTAATGTCTGAGTAAATTTGATTCGCATTTACTGGATTGTGTCAGGATTTATTCTGCAATATTGAGAGATGGATAGTGTTTGAACTGAAAACTCGTATCCAAGGCTTGTAAAATATCAAGTGGTTTTAGATTTTAAATATTTTATTAGCGTGTTTTATATGGAATAATTGCTTACCAAATGAACAGTGAAACGTTTTTTAGATTTTAAAGATACCAAGGACAGTGTTTTGAACAGTAAATGATATTGCGAGGGCAGGAGTGCTTTAATTATAGTCTATAACACTATGTTATATGGAGATATAATAGTGATCCGGCTATGAACGATTGGACTGTGTAATATATATAGTAAAACTACGTTTACATGGTGATGGATTAGTCCGCATGCTGTATATATGTTACTGTGATATAAATCATTATAATAACTACCTACGTATATTGATTTTATGAGTGCCCCGTGTGTAAGGGTTAGGGTGCAAATAAGGGTGCAAATTGGAATTACGCTATAGAAGCGAAGCTCCTGCTAGAGGAGGAAGATAAAGACTAGGTAACAGGTAACAGGTAAGGTTTATCAGTTTTGTGTGCTATGCGAAATTTGAATAGCTACCATGTTAAATATATCCCAGACCTTAACAGTGATTGATAAATAGTATTGACATGAGCGAAATTTAGTAAAGATAACTGTAGTGTAAAAATTATCAAGAGGGGGAGGGTCTACACATTTATAAATGCTTCAGTTTGGTTCTATTAAAAGTTTAAAAAAGAGGGAATGTTCACCAGTGTGTCTTTATCATCTTCGCTGCTAAAGCAGCATCCCATATTTAATGGGTTTGTTACTTTCTTGAAACTATATATACAGATCTGTCTGTTTTTCGGTTTTATTTGTAGAAATCCTTGACCTTAGGCACTCACATGACAGATAGGAGGAAATTGTGAAATTGGTTGATTTTGATTGGGTAATATTTAATTTTATTTGTTTAAAATATGTTTCAAAAATTAATTCATTTGATAAAACTATTCGATTTCAATTATTGTTTGTATCTAGATAGAGAAGAAGTAAATTTTGTACTTATTTGATATGTGAATTCGGATATTCATTTCGGATCTACAAGATGTCTGCCTCCATACAAAAATTAAAATAATGGAGTTAGAATATCCCCCGATTCTACCATGAAGAACCACGATAAGCACCACGGACTTTATAAATAAAATAAATACATTTGGGCATCTATGAGTTATTTAATGTATACGTAGAGATTAAGATACATCAAATAATCATTTATTAAAAAATGAAAAAAAAAATATTTTAAATCGAGATTTTTTTTACATGGACTACATTAATCAAGGATTTGTATAGTCTAACTATACAAATCCTTACAGAAATTAAGCACCACCAAAAAACAAACTTAACACCACGGGACGTAATTTCCCTCCCAATGGTCCAACAGACGGCATTAGGGGTCTAAAACTCTCTCTTGGGGCTTAGTTATTTTGAAAGGCCTACTGGTTCACAAGCACATGTGGTCAAATTAAAGATCAATGGGTCTTTTAGGATATATTTAATTAAATACAGATTTAAGCACCACCAAAAACAAACTAAACACCACGGAAGGTAGCCTCCCTGCTTTCGGTCCAATAGACAGATAAAAGGGTTTTAAGCAGCTCTTTGGATTCTTAGTAAGTTTGTAAGGCTCTTTTGTCCATAGGAACATGTGGTTCAACTCCAAAGTCCATATGATATGGCGCTTTAGGGTATATTATATTAAATACATATAAATACCATCAAAAATGAACTAAGCACCACGGGAGGTGGATTCCCTCCCATCACTCCAACAAACGGATAAAAGAGTATAAAATACCCTTTGGGGGTCTAACGTAGTTTGTAAGGTCCATTGGTCAATATGCACCTGCGGTTCAATCTATAAGTTCATGGGGTCTTTTAGGGTATATTTCATTAAAAAAAATATAAGCACAACCGAAAACGGACTTAGCACCACGGGAGGTGGCTTCCCTCCCATTAGTCCAACAGACAAGAATATTAGTGTATAACACTCTTTGTGAGTCCTAGTTGGCTTGTAAGGCTCATTGGTCCAGATGCACCTTGGGTCCAATCTACAAGTCCATAGGGTCCTTTAGCGTATATATAATTAAGTTAAATGTAAGCACCACCGAAATAAAATTAGCACCACGGGAGGGAGCTTCCCTACAATTGCTTCAACTGCCATGTATATGGGTCTTATGAACTCTATTGGGGTCTAAGATGGTTTGTTAATCTCATTAGTCCACAGACACATATGGTTCAATCTACACAGGTCCTAGAGTCTTTTGGTGTATATATCATTTAAGAAAAATATTAGCACCACAGAAAAAAAAACTTAGCACCACGGGGGTTAGCTTCCCTAACATTGGTCCAACGGATTTGTATAGAGGTCTAACGTACTCTATTGGGGTCTTAATTGATTTGTTATGCTCATTAGTCCACAGGCACATATGGTCCAATCTACATCAGTCCTGGTGTCTGTTGGTGTATATATCATTTGAGAAAAATACAAGCACCACAGAAAAACTCTTAGCACCACCAGAGGTAGCTTCCCTCCTATTGGTTCAACCGACGTGTATAGGGGTTTAAATCACTCTATTGGGTTCAACATTGGTTTGTTATTCTCATAAGTCCACATGCACATATGGTCCAATCTACACAAGTACTGGGGTCTTTTGGTGTACATGTCATTTAAGAAAATATAAGCACCACAGACAAAAACCTTAGCACCACGGGGGTTAGCTTCCCTTCCATTGGTCCAACCGACGTGTATAGGGGTCTAAAATACTCTATAAGGGTCTAAGCTGATTTGTTATGCTCATCAGTCCACAGGCACAGATGGTCCAATCTACACAAGTACTGGGGTCTTTTGGTGTATATGTCATTTTAAAAAATATAAGCACCACAGAAAAAAACCTTAGCACCACGGGGGTTAGCTTCCCTTCCATTGGTCCAACCGACGTGTATAGGGGTCTAAACTACTCTATTAGGGTCTAAGCTGATTTGTTATGCTCATCAGTCCACAGGCACATATGGTCCAATCTACACAAGTACTGGGGTCTTTTGGTGTATATGTCATTTAAGAAAATATAAGCACCACAGAAAAAAACCTTAGCACCACGGGGGTTAGCTTCCCTTCCATTGGTCCAACCGACGTGTATAGGGGTCTAAAATACTCTATAAGGGTCTAAGCTGATTTGTTATGCTTATCAGTCCACAGGCACATATGGTCCAATCTACACAAGTCCTAGAGTCTTTTGGTGAATATATCATTTAAGAAAAATATAAGCACCACAGAAAAAAAATTAGCACCACGGGGGTTAGCTTCCCTTCCATTGGTCCAACCGACGTGTTTAGGGGTCTAACGCACTCTATTGGGGTCTAAGCTGATTTGTTATGCTCATCAGTCCACAGGCACATATGGTCCGATCTACACAAGTACTGGGTCTTTTGGTGTATATATCATTAAAGGAAAATATTAGCACCACAGAAAAAAAACTAAGCACCACGGGAGGTAGCTTGACTCCAATTGGTCCAACTGACGTGTTTAGGGGTCTAACGCACTCTATTGGGGTCCAATATGGTTTGTTAAGCTCATTAGTCCACAGGCACATATGGTCCAATCTACACAAGTACTGGAGTCTTTTGGTGTATATATCATTTAAGAAAAATATAAGCACCACAGAAAAAAAAACTTAGCACCACGGGAGGTAGCTTCCCTCCTTTTGGTCCAACTGACGTGTATAGGGGTCCAACTGACGTGAATAGGGGTCCAACGCATTCTATTGGGGTCCTATATGGTTTGTTAAGCTCATTAGCCCACAGGCACATATGGTCCAATCTACACAGGTCCTAGAGTCTTTTGGTGTATATATCATTTAAAATAATATAAGCACCACAGAAAAAAAACTTAGCACCACGGGGTAAACTTCCCTTCCATTGGTCCAACTGACGTGTTAAGGGGTCAATGCACTCTATTTGGGTCTAAGATGGTTTGTTAAGCTTATTAGTCCACAGGCACATATGGTCCAATCTACACAAGTACTGGGGTCTTTTGGTGTATATGTCATTAAAGAAAAAAATAAGCACCACAGAAAAAAAACTTAGCACCACGGGGGTAAACTTCCCTTCCATTGGTCAAACCGACTTGTGTAGGGGTCTAACGCACTCTATTGGGGTCCAAGCTGAATTGTTATGCTCATCAGTCCACATGCACATATGGTCCAATCTACACAAGTACTGGGGTCTTTTGGTGTACATGTCATTAAAGAAAAATATAAGCACCACAGAAGAAAAAAACTTAGCACCACGGGGCTAGCCTCCCTTCCATTGGTCCAACCGACGCGTTTAGGGGTCTTACGTATTATATTGGGGTCTACGTTGGTTTGTTATGCTCATTAGTCCACAGGCAAATATGGTCCGATCTACACAAGTACTGGAATCTTTTGGTGTATATGTCATTAAAGAAAAATATAAGCACCACCAAAACAAAACTTAGCACCACGGGGGTAGCTTCCCTCCTTTTGGTCCAACCGACGTGTATAGGGGTCTAAATCACTCTATGGGGGTCTTAGTTGGTTTTTTATGCTCATTAGGCCACAGGTACATATGGTCCAATCTATACAAGTACTGGGGTCTTTTGGTGTATATGTCATTAAAGAAAATATAAGCACCACAGAAAAAAAACTGAGCACCACGGGGGTAAGCTTCCCTTTCATTGGTCCAACTGACGTGTTTAGGGGTCTAACGCACTCTATTGGGGTCTAAGATGGTTTGTTAAGCTCATTAGTCCACAGGCACATATGTTCCACTCTACATATCCATGGGTTTCTTAAGGTTATATTTCATTAAAGAAAAATATAAGCACCACCGAGAATGGACTTAGCATCACGGGAGGTGGCTTCCCTCCCATTTTTCCAACAAACTATTATATGGGTTTATAACACTTTTTGTGAGTCCTAGTTGGTTTGTAGGGCTCATTGGTCCACATGCACTTGTGGTTCAACTTTCAACTCCATATGGTGCTTTAGGATATATTACATCAAATACAGATATAAGCACCATCAAAAACGAAATAAGCACCGCGGGGGTTGGCTGCCCTCCCATTGGTCCAACAAACGGGTAAAAGGGTCTAAAAGGGTTAGGTTTAGGGTTAGGGTTAGGGTTAGGGTTAGGGTTAGGGTTAGGGTTAGGATTAGGGTTAGGGTTAGGGTTAGGGTTATAGTAAGGGTTAGGGTAAGGGTTAGGGTTAGGGTTAGGGTTAGGGTTAGGGTTAGCGTTAGGGTAAGGGTTAGAGTTAGCATTAGGGTTAGCGTTATGGTTAGCGTTAGGATTAGGGTTAGGGTTAGGGTTAGTGTTAGGGTTAGGATTAGAGTTAGGGTTAGGGTTAGGGTTATGTCATGTAACCCTTACCCAAATCTGTTACTTTAATACATTATTCGTAGAGTATAGATCTGCATCGTTTAGTTTTACTTCTCTAGCACTTCATCATAACTCAACATTAGTATGAGGCGTTAGGGTTAGGGTTAGGGTTAGGGTTAGCGTTAGGGTTAGCGTTATGGTAAGCGTTAGGGATAGGGTTAGGGTTAGGGTTAGGATTAGGGTTAGGGTTAGAGAGTTAGGGTTAGGTTTAGGGTTATGTCATGTAACCCTAACCCTAAACCTGTTACTTTAATACATTATTCTTAGATTATAGATCTGCATCGTTTAAATTTACTTCTCTAGCACTTCATCATAACTCAACATTAGTATGAGGCTGACATAACTTCGTGAAAATTATATATAAATAGCCATAGTCTGCTAGGCGCTGATCTCACTGCATAAATCCTTTACTGGATGTGTAAGATCCTGTAGTAGCAAAGTGTAGCGCAATATATTTCAAGTCTTAAGATGACTGAGATGTAAAGTTGTGCGCTAGAAATTTGAAGTCGTACATCTTTACGTATAGTCATGTTTCAATTCGGATGTTAAGCAAAACCAGATTGAATTAAACGATTAGCCAAATGTATCTTAATCTTGCAGTGCAACTGCATAGTTGTCTTTTGAAGAAGTTCTGTCTTTGGGCTTGAGATGTAAAGAATAAAACCTAATGATACAAAGAAATACACAACCTCTGATTGTGATTGGATATTCAATGCAAGACATATTTTCCTTTTATATTAACTTTTCTATTATTAAAAGTCTCTCACATATCTGCTCTTTTGCATTGTTTTTAATTCTGTCGATAATATTCACATCTACAGTGCTGAATTCGCAAGACATTATAAACTAGAACTTTACTTTTTGTTCTCTTTGTCTGAGACAAACCACCGGTGTCCTAAGCATTAGGCTCAAATGCTATGTGAATGGTATTATAGGCGGATCCAGGGGTCTTGGGGGGGGGGGGGGGGGGGGGGCTTTCGTGTGAAAAAAATGGTTGATTATATATTGAGTCACTGCAGCATGACTGGAGCCTCCCTTTAATCAATCAGTGTCCCCTCCTCATGACAAGATCCTATCTTAAGATACAAAATCCAGAATTAAAGCCGAATATGCCAAGTCTACCGCAAAAAATAAAAGGTCTAGTGTGGAAGATCTGAATATGTAGCTTCTTTCGCTGGACTTGGCATACTAAGCGCTATAGACCTTACATTTCGTGTGTTGATCTTTATATGTACAGCGCATAACTTTATGTCTACAGAGCTAAACTATACATTTTCAGTTACAGATTTTTTCTCATTTATCTCGTCTGTACCACCGTCGCTTGATTTTTATATCGCTAGTTTTAATATCTTCAATGCTGAAATTTCCATCTATGGCGCACAGATTAAGACTTAATTACTCCCTTATATGTCTTGAAATTGAAAGCTTTTTGCAAAAGTTTTATTAACTTCCATTAAGGTTTTGAACTAAGTTATTGATCTCTACACTTTATTTAAATGCAAAAATCAAAAGCCCTTTTAGCAGTAAATACCAAATGCGTTTTAAGAAACCTTTGTAAATTTTGAAGAAGAATGTGTCCAAGTCGAATACAAATAAAAACATGGTTCATCTAAATGTTAGTTGCGAAACATACCATTCATCCTTTGAAAACGGGGAACAGTTTGGCATCCAACGAATATAGATAAAAGACTACCTATTCAGCAATACTTTACAAAACACCAAAATCACAAAAACGATAGACCAACCAAATACTGTTGGTTATATCAGTAGCTCTTAAAAGGTAGTCATATCTTGGTCCACTAGTGGTATCCATCGTGACGCCCATGGCGATTACAAATCTGGTGATAAGTCGATTTTTCAGTCAAGGAAAATAGAAAAGGAATATGGCTTTCCCAATTTGGAATTCACCCGTGGTCATCTGTCTGGCAGATATTCTAAAACGGCAACCCAAATCATATCAGCTTCCGTAAACCTTTTATTAGGGGCTTACTTTAAATTTACCAATTGAAATATCTGATCTCTGATTCCAAATATTCCTTGTAAGCAACAGCATCTTGCAAAGTAATCATGTTCGTGTATGGAAACTATGAAATATCTTATCAACTGGAATAAGTCCATTTGATGGTCCTGTCAGGACGTTATTACATAGAAATGGAAAGCTCAAGATAGGAAAGCTGAAATCATTTTTTTTGTCTTTATGTTTAGTGCAAAGCCACCCTAATTGGTAATTGCTAGATGAAAGTCATTTTTTTACATAAATAATGCCGTCAGTTTTCTCGTTTGAAATGTTTTACATTGTCTTTTCGGGGCCTTTTATAGCTGACTATGTGGTATGGGTGTTGCTCATTGTTGAAGGCCGTACGGTGACCTATAGTTGTTAATGTTTGTGTCATTTTGGTCTTTTGTGGACAGTTGTCTCATTGGCAATCATACCACATCTTCTTTTTTATATTGGCTGTACTGATGGTATCCTTTATTTCAAAATCGGAAGGGAGGACTGGTATCAACATTGTCACCAAACGTAATTATTAAATAGAACATCCTTTCCATTTGGAAAGGGGAAGTACAAGGGTTAGTCTAGCTTTTAAGATATCTTCTTAACAAGCTCCAATATCATGAAGGTCTTATTTCAACGAAGAAACGATGGACTAAAAGAGGCTTTTAAAAGGATATTAATTGTCTGTTGAAAAACATATTCCTTCAAACCTAAAAAGTGGGTAAAAAAAATCCTCATTTAAAGACAATAACTCCTTAAAGGGCGACAGTCTACTAACTATGTACTCAAAATTTGAGTTTGTTAGTAGATCTCAGATATAGGAAGATGTGGTATGAGTGCCAATGAGACAACTCTCCCTCCAATTAACAATTTATAAAAGTAAACCATTAAGATTTTAATTTTCTATTTATTACAATTCTTATCATTTGAAAGCAAACATGTATACAAACAACAAAGAAGTTAAAAATCGTCATTTAAGGGCAATTACTCCAACAAGGAGTCTTTGGTTAATTTTTTCCATTTTGTCTTAATTATAGATGTTGAACTTGTTGATCATTTTTAAAGTTTCTATCTATCTAATATAGTTTTCAAGATAATAGCTACAATGTAAAAAAACATTGGAAAGTGTCCATAGGACACAGTTAAAGCCCCTGCTTGCATAAAATGTTATAAACGAACATACATCGACAAGAACAGTAAAAGTAATGTTTATGTTTGAAATCATAAAATTCAAATAAAAGTAAGATGAGTTCTGCCAAACCGACACATACTAGTAGATCTTATAATCATTTCATACTCAACACAAAATTACTATAGTATCTTACTAATTAATAATCAAAAAGAAGATGAACTCCTTCTTACAGAAATGTTTACCTCTTGTGTAGACTAAATAGACTAAATGCCAAATATAATTGTCCTTTTACTCATGATAATTGACAAAATCAGGTGATAAAAACACTGAGATCAATGACACCAGACACAAGACAGACATCTAAATATAATTTATCAAACTCTTCTACCATCTAAAATGAAAAAAGTTGAGATCAGCATCCCTATGTCTTGCATTCTGGAACATATGATTTATATTCTATTGATTTGATCATTCAGTAATTCATAAAATGTTCATGCTTAGTTTAACAGGTTTATTTATTTAATGGACATACAGAGAAACTTCAAACAGAAGACAAATGTTTTATTTGTGATTTAAATTGTGGTAGTTCTGAATTAATTCATAAAAAATACAAAGACAGGTATTGCATTATAATCTTATTTAGTTTATTAATCAATGAATATTCAAAACAGAAGTTTCATCTATACAGATTAACTTCATTTAACATTCAGCACAATGTACAATCAAATAAAAGTTTACAATTTGTTACAATTTCAAATTAAACATAAACTATGCACAGCAATCCAAGTTTCCTTTCAAGTTTGACTTTCTATAAATCTAATATCTATGAACATTTTTATTTGCATACAAAATTCTTAGAAGTATCAGTAGGTAGGAGATACATTAATTTTAAATGTAATAAGTTTTTCAAATTATTATCTTTTCAAATAAAAACAATTGTGTTCATTTGTAAATGTTTGAAAAAGTAACATGTCAACTTAAATTATGTTTGAAATTCAAATAAATCATTTATTACCACAGATCTAAAATGCAGAATTTCAGAATTCGTCAATTCTGAATTCTTTCACCATTAAGGTTGATATAAAAAATAAGCCATTACTATGTAATTGAGGGGCGTGCAAAAGAAACAATTAATTTTAATACATATTGATACAGATCATCTCTTAATTCAAAATACTACAACTACAGGATTGTTTGACAACCTTGAATATAAATAAAGATAATGTAATCAGCATAAAATTCCACCTTGATTACATATACACCAAACATATTCTGATAAATAAAAAAATATTAAAGGGACACAACTCCTGAAAATAACATATATTTAATTTAAAAGTAATACTCTTAAAAAGTAAGGGAAAATTTGCATCAGCAGATATAAGTTATCATCAATTGTTAGGAACATTAATCTTTATTAAGGGACAAATCTATCCGTCAGTGATAATACTAAAATGAGCCACTTTAATTTACTATTTCAGATAAATAATTTAGAAGTAGAGTTATCTCCCTTAGTCATTTGATTTTGAAATAAGAACTAATTTAAGTAAAAAAGTCATATTATTTGTTTTTACAAAGTATCTTGAATTTCTGCAACATAAATTTCTCTAATACAGTGTTAAATTGTCTGTCTTAAAAAATCTTTAAAATTCATAAAAAAAAGAGAGAGGAAGACTTTTAAATCTGTGCACAGTAGATTTCCTTTATGTTGTTCTTGAGATAAAAGCTTAAGGTTGAACTCCAATCATAAAGCTGTAAACAATGAAGAAACAAATATTGACACATGTTTTCAACTTTTAAAATTTAGAATTCTATGAGTTGGAAAACAAATAGTCTTGCATAAAGTTAGATTAATAAGGGGAGATAATTCAAGCCTTGAAAAACTTTAATCTAACAAATTTACTTTTACAATACATCTTCAAGTATATAAAAATAGTAAGACTGATATTTTAAGAAACTTTCTTGAACCATATTTTTTAAGTGTATTTTTTGTTATGTGTGTTTTAGATTGAAAAAATAACATTTTCACATCTATTGTTTTTTAACAATAAAATCTTTTCTTTTAATTTCCTTCGAGATGGAGTTGCCGTGTCTTCTCTTTCTTGACAGTTGGTCAGCTTGGGTATAAATCAGTTGATTTCTCTTCATTCTTTGATTCACTGAAAAAGTAAAGCCTTTATCTATTAAAATAATAACTTGAAATTCAAATACATGTTTGCTACTGACAATTGTTTAATGCTACATAATCAAGCAAGATAGAACGAAATAAATTGTCTGAATCAGTAAAATCAGCTCCCTAACAGATTTTACATGTATTTGCTTATGAGACAAATCTTTACAAGAGACCAAATGATACAGAAATTAACAACTACAGGTCATCTGCGACTTTTGTAATATCATAGAATAATTGTCTACTTGAAACTTATATTTATCCAATTGCATATACTTATTGTTTACTTTAATGTGTGATAATTTATTTAGATTATGTGCAATGTAATTTATCAAAATATGTGAAAATGAATGAACAAATTATTAAGTGATAAAAAGTGTGTATACATTGATTTATTTTACATGTTTACATTTGTATACACTATAAATACTTAAGACGTGCATATTATCCTACCATAAAAAGTTGACTGTAGGCAAAAGCTGTGAAATGACAAAAATAATTTCATTCTTTAGCTGTAATACATCTGATATCTGAACACTTTTGATGTCAATTTGGATAATCTGCGGAAAGAAAAACAAGACTTAGATATCAAGTTAGACACACAATTTCATAAAAATGATGTACAATTAAGAATCAATAATTATTTTAAATATCACACCATAATGTACATGTCATGTTATTTATGATTTTCTATATGTGACTGTTCCAAGTCAGCAGTTTGTTATCATTGCTGAATATCATATTTGGTTTTTTTTTCCTTCTTTTTTACAAAGCTACTTCATGCTTTAAGGTGCTCATTTCATACTATTTCATGTGCTCCTGTAGAGGGTTTTTGCCTTGAGGACAGGAAGAGCAATGGAGAATTATCATAAGAAATACAATTTTTCTGACTTTTAAATCTCCTCACAACATTTGTTTGCATTTACACAGCTTTAAGGATACAGACCTGTCAGTAACATTTTGTGCATACATGTAGACCAAATGGCCCTATAAAGCAAAATCAAGTTTTTCTTTAATGAAATATATCATAAAACTCCTGGACTCGTAGATTGGACACATACAGTGGGCCATATAATTCATGATAGACCTCTCAAAGTGCTTTTTTACATCCCTATACCTGTTTATTGGATCAAGGGGGTGGAGGCAATCATCCGTGGTGCTAAGTTCATTTTTGGTGGTGCTAATTATATTTCTTAAATGAAATATACCACAACAGACCTCTGGACTAGAAGATCGCCCCACATGTGCTTTTCAAACCATCTTGGACCCAAAGAATGTGTTAGACCCCTAAATCTGTCTTTTGGGCCAATGAGAGGAAAGCTACCTCCCATGGTGCTTAGTTTGTTTTTCTTGGTGCTTATATTTTTCTTTAATGAAATATACCCTTTGAGAACCCTTAACTTAAAGATTAGACCACAGTTTCCTGTTGACCAATGAGCCTTACAAACCAACTTAGTACCCCTAAGAGTATTTAGACACCTATACCCATCTGTTGGACCAAATGGAGGAAAGTAACCTCCTGTGGTGCTACATTTCTTTTTGGTGGTGCTTATATTTTTCTTCAGTGAAATATAACCAGAGACCCCTAGACTAATGTAGATTGGACCACAGTTGATTTTGGACCAACAGGCCTTACAAAGCAAATCAGAACGCCATAGACTATTTTAGACCCACTACCAATCCTTTGGACTATTGGGAGGGAAGCTACCTCTCCAGATGCAAAGTTTTTTTTGGTGGTGTTTATATTTTCATCAAATAAAATATAATATAAAAGACCTCTTGACTTGAAGAGTGGATTAAAGTTGTCTGTGGACCAATGAGCCTTACAATCCAACTTAGAACACCAAACAGCATTAAAAATTATTTCACCCGTTTGTTGAACCAAGTCCATTTTCCGTGGTGCTTATATTTTTCTTAAATGATATGTACATCAAAAGACCCCAGGACTTGTGTAGTTTGGATTGTATGTGCCTGTGGACTAATGAGCATAACAAACCATCTAAGACCCCAATAGAGTGCTTTAGACCCCTATACAAGTCAGTTGGACCAATTGCAGGAAAGCTACTTCCCGTGGTGCTAAGTCCATTTTCCGTGGTGCTTATATTTTTCTTAATGATATATACACCAACAGACCCTAGGACTTGTGTAGATTTTACCATATGTGCCTGTGGACTAATGAGCATAACAAACCAACTTAGACCCCAATAGAGTGCTTTAGACCCCTATTCACATCAGTTGGACCAATTGGAGGGAAGCTACCTCCAGTGGTGCTAAGTTTTTTTTTCTGTGGTGCTTATATTCTTCTTAATGATATATACACCAACAGACCTTAGGACTCGTGTAGATTTTATCATATGTGTCTGTGGACTAATGAGCATAACAAACCATGCATCTAAGACCCCAATAGAGTGCTTTAAACCCCTATGCATGTCAGTTGGACCAATTGGAGGGAAGCTACCTCCCGTGGTGCTAAGTTCTTTTTTCTGTGGTGCTTATATTTTTCTTAAATGATATATACATTTGTACACCAACAGACCCTAGGACTTTTGTAGATTTTACCATATGTGCCTGTGGACTAATGAGCATAACAAACCAACTTAGACCCCAATAGAGTGCTTTAGACCCCTATACACATCAGTTGGACCAATTGGAGGGAAGCTACCTCCATTGGTGCTAAGTTTTTTTTTCTGTGGTGCTTATATTCTTCTTAATGATATATACACCAACAGACCTTAGGACTCGTGTAGATTTTATCATATGTGCCTGTGGACTAATGAGCATAACAAACCATCTAAGACCCCAATAGAGTGCTTTAAACCCCTATGCATTTCAGTTGGACCAATTGGAGGGAAGCTACCTCCCGTGGTGCTAAGTTTTTTTTTCTGTGGTGCTTATATTTTTCTTAAATGATATATACATTTGTACACCAACAGACCCTAGGACTTTTGTAGATTTTACCATATGTGCCTGTGGACTAATGAGCATAACAAACCAACTAAGACCCCAATAGAGTGCTTTAGACCCCTATACACGTCAGTTGGACCAATTGGAGGGAAGCTACCTCCAGTGGTGCTAAGTTTTTTTTTCTGTGGTGCTTATATTCTTCTTAATGATATATACACCAACAGTCCTTAGGACTTGTGTAGATTTTATCATATGTGCCTGTGGACTAATGAGCATAACAAACCATCTAAGACCCCAATAGAGTGCTTTAGACCCCTATGCATGTCAGTTGGACCAATTGCAGGAAAGCTACCTCCCGTGGTGCTAAGTTCATTTTCCGTGGTGCTTATATTTTTCTAAATGATATATACACCAACAGACCCTAGGACTTGTGTAGATTTTACCATATGTGCATGTGGACTAATGAGCATAACAAACCAACTTAGACCCCAATAGAGTGCTTTCGACCCCTATACACGTCAGTTGGACTAATTGGAGGGAAGCTACCTCCAGTGGTGCTAATTTTTTTTTTCTGTGGTGCTTATATTCTTCTTAATGATATATACACCAACAGACCTTAGGACTTGTGTAGATTTTATCATATGTGCCTGTGGACTAATGAGCATAACAAACCATCTAAGACCCAAATAGAGTGCTTTAGACCCCTATGCATGTCAGTTAGACCAATTGGAGGGAAGCTACCTCCCGTGGTGCTAAGTTTTTTTTTCTGTGGTGCTTAGATTTTTCTTAAATGAAATAAACATTTGTACACCAACAGACCCTAGGACTTTTGTAGATTTTACCATATGTGCCTGTGGACTAATGAGCATAACAAACCAACTTAGAGCCCAATAGAGTGCTTTAGACCCCTATACACTTCAGTTGGGCCAATTGGAAGAAAGCTACCTTCTGTGGTGCTAAGTTTTTTTTCTGTGGTGCTTATATTTTTCTTAAATGATATATACACCAACAGACCCCAGGACTTGTGTAGATTTTACCATATGTGCTTGTTGAATAATGAGCATAAAAAAACAACTTAGACCCCAATAGAGTGCTTTGGACTCCTATGCACTTCAGTTGGACCAATTGGAGGGAAGCTACCTCCCGTGGTGCTAAGTTTTTTTTTGTGGTGCTTATATTTTTCTTAATGATATATACACCAACAGACCCCAGTACTTGTGAAGATTGGACCATTTGTGGCTATGGACTTATGAGCGTAACAAACCATCTTAGACCCCAAAAGAGTTTTGTAGACCCCATCTTCTTGTTATTGGACATTGTAGTGGAATTTAAGCTATCATCTGTAGTGGTAAGGGTTTTTTTGTGTGTGCTGATATGATTTTTTTTAATGATATACCAGAATTGGCCTCTGGAATGGACAACACAAGTTTGGACCCCAAGCTCTGGATGTAAGACCTTAAGACAGACAGAAGCTTCCTGAGTTCCTCCTCTGGTGCTTACATTATTTTTTGGTGGTGCTTTAAATTCAACACTATTTTCAATGAAAAAACATTCCGGTTGATTTTTAAATTGGACAAGATATCCCGTCGGGGACTTTGTAATAATTATCTGAACCTTAACAGTTAATTAGACAACCATACATGCCTATAAAAATGTGTAGTTCAATGTGGACTAAACAAACCGGATGTTTTGATTTAATTGACCATGCGCAGCTATTACTACGAGTTTTCGATCCGAAACAATCTAAAACCTAGAAATAAATCGAACAAAAAATGACTGAGACCTTGTCTCAACCATAAGACGGGTTACCAGAAAAACGATAATCCAATCAAACGGTGGTGCTTATAGTGGTTTTCATCACGTTTTGATATATATATTATCACTCAAATAATGTCAACATTTGCACTTCGAGGTCTTAAAAGATCCTTTCTTTCTAGATCTTTCTCATTTACTCAGTACAGATTAATTAGAAATACAATTAAGGACATTTTGAAATGTAAACAAAGTGACGCAACAGTGAATGCAACGGTAATTTAACTAAGGCAGAAACTTACAAGAGGTTTCGGTCATAAATGGAGCCGGTTCGGCCTTGGTGGATTCGTCCTAGGTTGTTTCGGCCATGTAAAAGAAATCATTTTGGTCAGACCAAGGATTTGTATAGTGCTTCTTTGCATTGTAAAAGAGATTTGTGTTGTTGTATTTTTTCATTTATGTTATTTACTTCTGGCAAGGATTAAGCTCTTAGGCAGCAACCATTTGATTTTCGGGGGGGGGGCTATGGTTTTTTTTTGGGAAAAAAAGTTTGTTTCCAGTTTTTTGGAGAAAAAAATAATTTGTTTTGAATTCTGAAAAAAAAAAATTGTTTGTTACACCCTCAGCTGCCACTATTTATGTAATGCTAAAATTGAAAGAAAAAAAATGTTTTCGACTTGTCGCGAAAAAAATAGATTGTTTTTCGCCACAGGCGAAAAAAAAAGTTTGTACAGAAAAAAAACCATAGCCCCCCCAGAAAATCAAATGGTTGCTGCCTTACTATACAAATCCCTGCTTCTGGCAAGGCTATTTTAAATTTTTTTTCTGGGACGCTTAAGGTGTAAAGCAAAATTATGATTGAAAAAAGTTCGTGAAATATTCAAGTAAATATCATTCTTTTAAAAAGAAAATAATCATGAAACATAAGAAAGAAACCCAGAAATAATTTCAAATATATCGTAATTGTGAAATAATATCATGATTTAATATGGGGACGGAGTCCCCAATAACAGTAGAAAATTCAATAAAAAAAAAATACGGGAAAATTTCCCGAATTTTTCATTGTACTAATGAACTCAAAATCATTCAATTTTTTTTTTTGTCGTGTTTTGAAATCCCGGACCTGCGCAGAAATGTACAATGTACTTCCTTTTTCCGGTCTCGTTTGTGTGAAACTTTGAGTAAAATATATATTTATCAGTCTAGTATAAAATAGGAAGGAACGCGCAATACCAATTTCATTTTTAATAATTCCTTGATATGAAAAACGTTACCTGATGATAGCGTTTCTTTGTTTACATTGCATATGACGTCATAATTTAAATATCGTCACAACCAAATCCCTAACAACAGAATCAAAATCGGAAATGTTACGGTATTTCCGTTTCTTTTATTTTAAACAAATATTTAAGTTACAAAAAAATAATTTATACAGACTTCGTCCCCATTTACAGGTAATGCCTGCCTCATATTAAGGTAAGTCACGTAAGTGGAATACAAGTAAACATGGTAAAAGTGAGTTGTTTTCAGATCTCAATACAAATATAAATTAAAAAGTAAAGGTCGAAATATTGTTGCATTACCGGTACTACTGTTAACAGTAATGGAAGAATTTGAGTATGATATCAGAGACAGATATATTATATGTCTCTGAATTTATCAAGTATTAATTATTTAATATCATTTTTTTTAAATTCAATATCATATAATGTCTCTTTTTTCAAGAATATAAATAATACATATCAAAATTAAAAGACATTGAAATAAATAATTATGTATGAACTCAAAATATTTAATTACTTACAATGTATGTTAAATTTAACACTGAAACAGTTTATTTATGCTTAAACATTCGCACTTACTTTAAGTACTTTTAATACTTTGATAATGACTCTATTACCCAAAGAGATCTCGCGAGGTTTAAATCTGGCCGTGTGATATTACGGGATTTTGCCGAGTTGCCAATCTCTTGTATTATATGTCTCTGATGATATTTTTAACTATATAAATAGTTTTGTCTGGGGACAAAGATGTAGTTGTTGATTATATAGAAATAAGATATTAAATAATATATTGGAACAAAAGCAATTTCAACAGATGGATTGTATTTACCTGTGAAATGTTATCTTTCTTATTAAATCATGTTATAAGTCATCTTTTTATATACATGTAAATGAACATATCAAAAATAAGATTCAAGGAAAAATTTCAGTATGAAACAGATTCAGGAATATATATTAATATCTAAAATATAAATTGCTCATAATTTCCTCCCTTTGATTGATAAATTATGCAAATTTGTTGTAAAACATTATATAAATATAGTCAGGTATATATATATTGATTGTGAGTAACTTACATAATAGTTATATATAATTAATGGGACTCAATTTCACAAGTTTCTGTGAAATATGATACGGAAAATATATACCGTTACATACTATCCACTGCAGTCAGGGGATTTACTGAAATAAGTGATTTTTAAATCACTTATTTGAGTAGCAAATTCAAGGTTTTGTCACAAATTGGGATTTTGTAGTTTTTTCAAAATTTTAAACACATGTATACGTTGAAGATACCAATTCTGGCTTTTAATAGGTTTAAATAATATCTTTTAATTAGTAAAATTAAAAAATATGAACTTTTTGCTTCTTTTAAGTAGCAAGGTTTATGCCTTTGATGCTATCATTTAGCTGAAAATTCTATTTTAGTTGAAAAAATGTTATAATAATGGCTTTACATAATGAACTGATACTTTCTTCAAAGATTTTTCACAGCAGTGGGAGTATTTTTGCTGTGAAGTTCAAGGTTTCATCTTTCAGATTATGTAATAAAATTCTACTGTTCTCGATAAAAATTTCACTGTTCGGTGGTGTTGAAATTAGTGGGGGTTATTAACAGAATGATACTTAAAGAAGTGATTTTTGGGAAGGAAATTGAGGTCTGATACTTAAACAAGTGATTTTTATGTCATTATTCTAGAGTGAATTAACTTACCTTAATATGAGGTAATAGAGTCATCACCTGAAATGACCTGGTCATCCTAGACAACACAGATGTTGGTTCTGATAAGTTTAGAAACATAATTAGTCCCTGGATCATTAGTATTCTATATTTAAACCTACAATAAAATTAAATCACTTCTTCTTGTGATTAATTTGTACTACTTAAATAGGTGATTATTAAAGAAAGACAACTCTAACTTCCAACCTTTATGGAAATAATGTTACTTGAATCAGTGATTTAGAAAATCACTTGTTTAAGTAAGTCCCTGACTGATCCACATAACACAGATAGATTTTCACTTCTTTGGAAAAAATCTACCTGTGAAATATCATGTCTAGAAAAAAAATATGGTGACAAATTATCCCCAGGATAAAAGATCACAGAGGAAGAAATAAACCGTTACAAAGGTGTCCGGACTCCCAGAAAAAAAAAAATAGCCTTGCCAGACGTCATAATTATTTGGACTAGTTATTTACATACTTTTAATAAGAAGCAGGCACTACTTGTGAAAGGGGACAAAATCTGTATGAATTCTTTTTTTTAATTCAAACATATTCTAAAATACCATAACGCTGCTGATTTTGGTTCTGTTGTTAGGGATTTTAGTTGTAACGTTAATTAAGTCAGTCAGAGATATAACTCTTAAGGGTTATTACAAAAAATAACTTGCATGTTTTATTAACTCAGATACTTTCATGAGTTGTCTACTCTTTATTCCTCAATTTTTCTAAATCTGTAATAGCATATGTTTGTTATTTGTAAAATTATTTCATTTATAGTGGGCTCTAGGGAACTCTTGAGACTTTGTGCAGAAACTAAATTTTGCAAAGCCTTGGTAACTAATTTTTTTATTTACCATGGTAAATTAATGAGACGAGGCTATTAAGAGATAAGCTGTAACTGTGATAACAAGGCTCAGTTCTTAAAGGAATGTACAAATGTAATTTATTATATAAGACACTTGGGAATTAATGAGAAACTTGTGCAGAACCTCACTACATGCTCTGGTCATTATTTCTTACAATAAACTAGGGTACATTGTAATTAAGCATGATGTATCCCTGAGCAAATGCTTTGACGTGATAAAGAGAAGCTGTGATAACACCCTTTAGTTATTACAGGCATATTTTTTTCTGTAATAACATATACATTTTTTGTATGTGAACTATGCAAAATTGACAAACTATGAGCTGTTTTATCTTTCAATAAATAAGAATACATAGAGTCTATGGTTGGGTTGTTGTCTCTTTGACACATTCCCCATTTCCATTCTCAATTTTATAGAGGCAAAAGTAATACCAATAGAACTTTTATCATGTTTATACATTTTAACTAAACTAATGATGTATATATTGTCCCTTTGAAACATGTAACATACATATGTTATCACAGTTCTTTGATTTTTTTGGTCCATAATATCAAATGTATGTTATTTTTCTGTAATAACCCTATAGAGTTATATCCCTGACTGTAAGTTATGAGGTCATATTCAATGTAAACAAAGAAACTCTATCATTAAGTATATCAGGAAAAGATGCCTTTTTCAACTGTTTCTTATGAGAGAACATGGACCCCTCCTTTTTTTTAAATGGCATTAGGTTTGGTTACCTATGAAGATTATTAGAACCAATTTTAATGAAAAAGTCAACATTGCATTTTTTTATAAATTTGATAAATATATGAACATGACCTACATAGTTCACTGTTACAATAAGAAAAATTAGTAATCCATACATGGCAGTGACTCCACAGTAAAAAGTAGCAGTTGATTAACATATGTGCTGCGTCAGTTAGAAATCTACCTTATGCAATTTTCAAATGAATATCAATACATATTTTAACTTATATCGGGTTGAAAAAACTCTGTGGAAAGACTGTAACCATGGTAACTGTTTGTAAATTCAATTGTTATAAGAACCATTTATTCTTCTTTTAGTTCGTCTTTAAATGTTCCAAGAGTAACCAAAGTCGTCAACAATTAAATGTATATGATTACATGAAGTCGATTTCTATTCGACACTGCTCACATAACAGAAGCATAAACATGATAAATTCTTTTCATGTATATTACTAGAAAACTTTAGATTTTTTAATTTTTATTATATTATGGTAAATAATAAACATGTACATGTACTTCACAATAATGGAAATGATAGAATGGAATGAACATTTTTTTTAGGGTTGGGTGAAGACATTACAAGTTCACAAGAATGTAACTTTCATCAAAGTTAATGATGGTTCATCGTTGTCATCACTACAAGTTATAATACCTCCAGAGCTCAATAACAAGTAAGTTACCATCAAAGATGAGAAATTCTTTAATAAAGGCTTTGTTCTTAAATTGTACAAAAATATTGTACAATTTTAATAAAAGTCGAGGCAACTTTATGCTACAATCATTTTGACAATGAAACAAACTTCACTTAAGGTGGTACCTAACACCTGAACTAAAATTAATTTGGCTCGTTTAATTTTCTTAAAATTTTGACAAAGTATTTACTTTGATCCTTTGACAAAAATATAAAAAAAATCAAAAAAATTGAACCAACCGTTTAATCGTGAAAAATTACACTGGTTATGTAGCAGTTTGACAAACACTCATTTTGATCATTGAGAAGCTTAATATTCCCTTAAGAACACAACGTCATTAAAACGTTCTGCTGCTTTTACAGAGTTATCTCCGTGTAGTGTTAGGTACCACCTTAAGACTAGAAAACTTATGTATGTATTTTCAGTGAAATCACATTTGGTAGCAGTGTGTCAGTAGAAGGGAAGATGATAGAAAGTCCAGGACAGGGACAAGATTATGAACTGTTAGCAGAAAAAATATCTGTGTGTGGAACATGTAATCCTGAGGTTTGTTTAGAGTTGTCTCCCATTGTCCATTTTTTTTTCATTTTAAAATAAAACAGTAAAACATTTTTTTTGTATTTTTCATATTGAAATTCAAAGTAATTTACAACTGACAAACATTTAGGACTGCTACATTTTCAATTTGTGTACAAAATAGTCATCATGATCATGTGATTTTGGAATCCAAAACTCTTATTTACTGATATAGACCATATGTCTTGAAAGTGAAATACAATGTACATATACAATAATGAAACACACACAGACTAGACAGTTATATAGATAGACCAGTTTACCTATCTAGGCCATGTGACATGAAAAGAAAAAAAGAAAAACATGTTACATAAAGAAAAAATAGAAGGACAAAAATTTTAAATATATATGTTTATTTGTTAGCATTTCAGGATTTCCATGGAAGGTAGTTCTATACTTACATGTACATGCTTAGACAATAAATAGTAATTTTTCAACAATGTCACAAATTATATTTTTAATGACATGCCAGTTGTATTTCTAGTATGTGTGTTCTATTGATCTGTATGCTGTATGCCTATTTCATATCATCTATTTTTGCAGGAGTTTCCATTTCAGTCCAGAAGTAAGATACCAGTTGAGTATGTTAGAGACTATTTACATTTGAGACCCAGAACAAACTTCTTCAGTAGTCTCCTTAGACTGAGAAATGCTACAAACAATGCTATTCATAAATATTTTCAGGTATTTCTATTTACTAGAGTTATTTAAGTTGAAATATGATCACTTTGTTACCACTTTGAATATAAAAGTTTATTAACTTTAAAATTTATCGAATATTTTTGACGGAAAAAGTGGGATAACATTTTGACATCAACCCAACAACACAATAACAATAACAAGATATCTACATTTACAAGCCCTCATATCCTGATCATATTATATTCGTTTATAGTGTATTATCACATATTTTGTACTGATATGTACGTTTTTGCATCGCCAATAATAGCCGGAAGTCAAGGTTGGTTATCAGCCCTCGGGGCCGATATCGATATCAGCCCTCGAAATCCATATCAAGCCCCCGAGTTTAACTTCCGGTAAACTGTCAAGCAAAGACTATTTGTAAACAAGTTGAACACAATAAAAAGAAATTTAGAAAGTTACGAATCTGCTGTAGAAGAAAAAAGTAGAAATCAACAGTGAAAATCACAAAAGGTCCCTTATAATTTTGACGTCATAAAGAATTTATAAAATATATGACGCCACACTGGAATGAGTAGCGATATAGGATTCTTCTTAAGCATTTTTTAACATTTGTAATGTAACATTTTAAAGTCGTTTAACATTTGCAATTCTTAGAATTAATATATTTATTGTTAATCATTTCTGAAACTTTTCACAAAACGTTGTTTACCTACTGTGACACGAACTTTTTTAAACTCACAGTGATTATTTTCGTTAAATATCTTTTTGATTTTTGATGAAATATCTAACATAATTTGGTGTAAGCTATTTGTTTTCCCTGCTTAAAAATATGTGATAAATAGATTATTACATGTCATTTTTCATATGGTCCCTGGTATCAGCCCACGACCCATATCAAGCCCTCGGGCTAAAGCCCTCTGGCTTGATATGGGAGTCTAGGGCTGATACCAGGGCAATATGAAAAATGCCATGTAATAATCTATAATTAATGTACGTTTTTTGATTGAGTTAAGCCTGCCAATTCATATTTTACAGTGTGTTTTTCTATGTTGTGATGTTATGCTATTGTTTCAGAAAAAGGGAGAAGGTTTGGATCCTTTAAAATGTTTAATCCCGCTGCAAATGTTTGCAACTGTCCTAAGTCAGGAATCTGATGTACAGAAGTTGTCTTTGTTTATGTAATTAATACGTGTTTCTCGTTTCTCGTTTTTTTTATTTTATATAAATTAGACCGTTGGTTTTCCAGTTTGAATGGTTTTACACTAGTAATTTTGGGGCCCTTTATAGCTTGTTGTTCGGTGTGAGCAAAGGCTCTGTGTTGAAGGCCGTACATTGACATACATGTATAATGGTTTACTTTTATTTAAATTGCTATTAGGATGGAGAGTTGTCTCATTGGCACTCACACCACATCTTCCTATATCTATTTACTTCACTATAAAACTTACTGTTTCAGTGATTTTTTCTTCTAAAAATGTATAATTTTTATTCCAAAGTATTGTTTCTCTTCAAATCGAATTTAAAAATGCAACTACTCATTCAGCCGGTTTAGGATATCTTTTTTATGCCCCCGCCTGGTTTATGCCCCCGCCATTGCAGAGGGGGCATCAAGTTATTTTAAACAACAGCATTGAAGATGACTGTGATCATACATGTAAATTAAATTATTTCTCCTGTGACAAATTTATTGAATTTTTATACCATTTTTCAGGAAAATGATTTCCTATTTATACATACACCAATCCTGACATCTAATGATTGTGAAGGTGGTGGGGAAGTCTTCAGTGTGGAGGTAATTTTATCATTTTCAGTATTTGTTCATCCTAAAAGGCAGGTAAATGACATTTTTCTAACTTTCACTTAAAATGTTTTTAGGTCACAGAGAATATCAGTCACTTAAAATAATTGTGTTAAGTGTTGCGTGTGGAAATTTGGTTGTCCTTTCTAGTGGTACGATATAGGGCAAGAATGTCAAATTGAGATCACATGTACCTTCAAGACTTTCTCCGTGTTGATTAAAAAAGGAAGAAAAAGAAGAAAGGTTTTTGTTTGCAAAAAATTGTATTGATTTGGTCTGTTTTCAAATTAAATGTTTAAAACTGTCTGCAATCATAACTTCTCTTATATTAGAAAAGGAAAGTTAAATGGAGAAATTTCAGATCTTTGAAGGAAAATCATATAGACACATGATATATATACTCTAATTATATTGTACCCATTAGAATTTAAAGAGAAAATAATTCTCCTTCAAAAATAGAAGAGAGAAGTGTATAGTTTTTGTCAGCATCCCATAAAAGATAATTGGTAACTATGGTCATGATGGTACAATAAAATAAACTAAAAAAAGGATTTTATAGTAAAAAATGCTTCTTTTTTATATCAAATTACAATAGTAATGAGTAGTTACCTTAATTGACCTTAAGCATTAACAATTGAAACAAAATATACATAAAATGTTTGTACATTTTATTTTAGCCACATAATAAAGATTTGATACCTGAACTTTCAGACAGTGAAGAAGAAAACAAGACACCAAAGTTATTTTTCCGAAACCCAGCTAATTTAACAGTGTCAGGACAACTTCACCTAGAAATTATTACAGGGTACGTAAGTTTACTTTTTCTATCAAATTTTATTGATGTTTATTTTAGTTTTCATATCAAAATGTTACAGATTTCTTTTTTCAAGTGTTTAGTAGTGCAAAACATATGCATATTTTGCAAGATTTCAATTCGTCGATATTCATGCAATTACCCTAAACACAGCTTAAAAAAAATGTATAAAACACTTTTTTGTCATCGATGAGGTTGATAATTTGAAGCTATAATTGCACTAGTGCAATATGAAGTAACATTGCTGCTCAAACTTTTCATTAAGTTCTGCTGGATATTTTATGTTGCTATGCATTTAAAATAAATATTTATTTTTAGTGCAATATCAAGATGTTACAACTTTGGTCCAACGTTTCGTGCAGACATGTCAGTAGATAGAACCCACTTGGCAGAGTTTTACATGGTAGAGGCTGAAATGGCATTTACAAAATCATTAGAGGATGTTCTTGAGGTAAATATTTGGTTTAATATAGAAATGATTTTAAATGCAAAATCTTCCAAAATAATTAGGTTTTAAATTTACCTTAATATCAAAGGCATATATCATAGTGAAATCTTATCCCATTGAGAGTAAAAATCTGGCTCAGCTTGTCTTTCTAATACAATGTAGGCTTTATACTCATCATCATGTTCTGGCCCTGAATATACATTTAATTTGCCGCTGGATATTTAACAGCAATCATTCATCCATCAAGTCTCGAGTGATTTGAGACAAAATGAATCTGAAAAAAAAATCAAATTCAATTTTGAACATTGATAATGGAAATGGAAATCAATATTATAGCTTTTGTTTTATTTTGGTTATTTTAACAGGTGATAGAAAGTCTAGTAAAGTTTACCATTAGAGAATTACAGAATACTTGTGATGATGATTTACAGTTCTACTATAAATATGTAGCCCCTAAAGATCAACAAGTAAGTCAGAATTAAAGTTGTCTATTTTGTCTTGTAAATAATAAATGTTGAAGAATGTGAGACAAAGCAAAGGGATGCTAATCTGGTGATTGTTTTAAGATTAGTTCCATTCTCATATATACTATAAGCAGTACATCAATTTTATGGAATTATTATAAAGTGGCATGGTTCGTCTGACCTTGACATCATATCCATGAACCATTGATAATGTTGAGTTATGCGCTGTACTAGTAGAAAAATCTAGATCTTTTAAAGATATTTTTAATAAAATTCAGTCCTGATCAGAAAAATAAAGAGATTTCTCTCTAAATGTCCATGTTTTGAAAATAAACTTACTGTATGGTTTGGCCATTAATGTATGTAACAGCAGTTATTGAAAAAAAATGAGGAATAAGATGTTTGTGAAATAAATTGTCCCTGCATCTATAACAGCCACACAGATAAAGGATAGATATAGCAGTATACAATAATCTGATTTAAAAAGGATTATTGCAACAATCACAAATTTGATTATTTTTCTCTTACTGATCAGGAAATATTTAGTTATTTCCTTTGCATAAAATCATTTTCAGTTGAACACACACCATTTGTTTAAAAGCACATGTTAAAAAATGAATGTTGCAGGATTACAATATAATGCCAAAAATGTGTAAAGCAAAATTGGGAATTACAGTAAAATAAGGCAATTTGTTAATGATTTGTAGCATTAAATTTATTACATTTATGTTTCACATTTTTATTGGTGTCCTTTATATTTCAGAAAACAGTTCAAACAGCTCTAGATAAGGCTTTTACAAGGTACTTTTAATCTTAAAATATGTGCTAGATGATAGCTAAACATGTTAAATAACCATTGTATAAAACACTATGTAAAAATTAATTAGGTTGCTCTCTGTAGGATAGATTGTATGACCCTCCACAATATGTCCATTTTTTCCAGCAATATTCAAAATTCTTTGCCAGTTTTCCTTTTCTACACTCATTGTCTTACAGAAAACCAAGCAGAAGCTGAAAATACTTTTGATATATTATTGTTGGAAAGTTAGTGCAATCTAGACTTTTTATATGACCGCAAAAATTGAATATGTTTTGGTCGTATATTGGTATCACGTTGGCGTCTACGTCGTCGTCGTCCGAATACTTTTGGTTTTTGCACTATAACTTTAGTTTAAGTAAATAGAAATGTATGAAATTTAAACATAAGGTTTATGACCATAAAAGGAAGGTTGGGATTGATTTTGGAAGTTTTGGTCCCAACAGTTTAGGAATTAGGGGCCAAAAAGGGCCCAAATAAGCATTTTCTTGGTTTTCGCACTAGAACTTTAGTTTGAGTAAATAGAAATCAATGATATTTTGACACAAAGTTTATGACTACAAAAAGAAGGTAGGAATTGATTTTGGGTGTTTTGGTTCCAACTGGTTAGGAATTAGGGGCCAAAAAAGGGCCCAAATAAGCATTATTCTTGGTTTTTGCACAATAACTTCAATATAAGTATATAGAAATCATTGAAATTTAAACACAAGGTGTATGACCACAAAAGGAAGGTTGGGATTGATTTTCGGAGTTGAGATCCCAACAGTTTAGGAATTAGGGGCCAACAAGGGGCCCAAATAAGCATTTTTCTTGTTTTTTGCACCATAACTTTAGTATAAGTAAATAGAAATTTATGAAATTTAAACAGAAGGTTGATGACCATAAAAGGAAGGTGGGATTGATTTTGGGAGTTTTGGTCTCAACAGTTTAGGAATAAGGGGTCCAAAGGGTCCAAAATTAAACTTTGTTTGATTTCATCATAAATTGAATAATTGGGGTTCTTTGATATGCCAAATCTAACTGTGTATGTAGATTCTTAATTTTTGGTCCCGTTTTCAAATTGGTCTACATTAAGGTCCAAAGGGTCCAAAATTAAACTTAGTTTGATTTTAACAAAAATTGAATCCTTGGGGTTCTTTGATATGCTGAATCTAAAAATGTACTTAGATTTTTGATTATGGGCCCAATTTACAAGTTGGTCCAAATTGGGGTCCAAAATTAAACTTTGTTTGATTTCATCAAAAATTGAATAATTGGGGTTCTTTGATATGCCAAATCTAACTGTGTATGTAGATTCTTAATTTTTAGTCCCGTTTTCAAATTGGTCTACATTAAAGTCCAAAGGGTCCAAAATTAAACTAATTTTGATTTTAACAAAAATTGAATTCTTGGGCTTTTTGATATGCTGAATCTAAACATGTACTTAGGTTTTTGATTATGGGCCCAGTTTTCAAGTTGGTCCAAATCAGGATCCAAAATTATTACATTAAGTATAGTGCAATAGCAAGAAAGTTTTAATTGCACAGTATTGATCAGCAATAGCAAGAAATTTTCAATTGCACAGTATTGTACAATAGCAAGAAATTTTCAATTGCACAGTATTGTGCAATAGCAAGAAATCTTCAATTGCACAGTATTGTGCAATAGCAAGTATTTTCAATTGCACAGTATTGCGCAATAGCAAGAAATATCTAATTGCACAATATTGCGCAATAGCAAGAAATTTTCAATTGGAGTTTTTTTTCTTTGTCTAGAATAGTAGTTGAATCAACTTAAATCATTGTTTTACACAATATACAATGTATATTCACTTTTACTACCAACTGATAAATTAAAACAATCTTTACCATTCAGTGATAACAAGCACTTTTTTTTACATTTTAATATTTTATGATGTATTTAAATGAGTAGTTATTGTTGCAAACTCCATTAGAAATTTGAATTGAGATCAGTTTTGGAATAAGGGAAAGGGGGATGTGAAAAAAAATTGGGGGGGGGGGTCAATTTTTCTCATTTCAGATTTCATAAATAAAAAGAAAATTTCTTCAAACATTCAACAGCATAGTGAATTGCTCAAAGGCAAAAAAAAAATTTCAAGTTCATTAGACCACATCCATTCTGTGTCCGAAACATATGCTGTGTCAACTATTTAATCACAATCCAAATTTAGAGCTGAATCCAGCTTGAATGTTGTGTCCATACTAGCCATAACTGTTCAGGGTTCAACCTCTGCGGTCGTATAAAGCTGTGCCCTGCAGAGCATCTGGTTTCAGCATTAATTTCCCTTTAAATATAAATTATATTATGATAATTGCATTGTAAGCTCTCTAACACATCTTGTTTTTGTCTATAACTAAATAGGTATATATAAAAATAAGGAGATGTGGTATGATTGCCAATGAGACAACTATCCTCCAAAGTTCAAATGAAGTGGATGAAAGCAATTATAGGCATCTTTTTTGCCTTCAACAATGAGAAAACCCCATACCGTAGGGTTGGCTATAAAAGGCCCTGACATGAAATATATGAAACCATTCAATTTAGAAAACATAACAGCCTAATTTTTAATAAAACAATATAAGAAACAAATATGACAGACATGAAGCAATGAAACTTAAAATACAGGATCCTGTAGGTTTATATCAGCAATATCTTTGAAAAGTTCACTAATCAGTGCATATCAATGATTTTTACAGGAATAACGCCTCTTGGAAATGAAATAGTATTGAAAATAACATTGATAGAGGTCACATGCCTACATTTATGTATCAGGGTTTAAAAGATGTTGTACATTTGTATGCATAAAACATGTGGGTGACATTGGAAGGCTGTTTATCTATTTGAAAATAAATGTATTAATTTTAAGAATATTTTACAGAATACCATATACAGATGCAGTAAAGATTCTTGAAAAGAAGAACAAAAAGTTTGAATTTAAAATAAGAGTTAGTTTTTTCTCTTTGCTTGAAGCAGATATCCAGCTATGTTGATAAGTCGTTCACCTAGGACATTTTTTTTCTTATTTTTTCTGTAGACTTAGCTTTGATTATTTATTTAAGGAATGACTGTAATATTTTTTCTGTCTATGAAGAAATAACATAAAAAATTTGGTGCACACTGAATAACGTGTGTAGCGGGTTATTTAACAGTGTGCACCACATTTTTTATGTTATTTCGAATAGACAGAAAAAATATTACAGTCATTTCTTATAATTTAATTCTAAATTCCATTTTAAACTGTTGAAAACCATGAAAAAACGTTGATGATGTCACGGTCACATGACTTAATTATGTCTATGGGCTCATAACAAAATAACATCAGCCAATCAGAAGACGCGTTACATTCAAAATTAAATTATTACCATGTATTGTCAAGCTTGGTAACTCATAATTGTTTCTTGGTAACTCAATGTACGATGCTGTCCCATACTGAACCTATTGACCTTGTTTGTTTACATTCAAATTCCAATGGCGTCAAAATCACCTGATGTATAATCGTTCTACCCAATTAAAATTGCTCTATTGTCAATTAGGTGATTTTTCAGTCATTGCCAATTACATTATTCGTTTGTGGGATATTGCTTTAAAATAGTTTGCAATAATTTGGGGTTTTATTCAACAGGAAATCTCATTTTTTGCCATTCCTTTCGACATCAATGGAATTTTGTATGAATATTTACCTACAGCCATGATGGTCAGAATATCGATCTTTTTATATAATGATTTTTTTTCTTTCTATGAATAATAAATGTAAATTGTTTTTTATTAACCTACTCTATATTCCTGCACAAAATTATGGCATGGACATCGTTTTTTCATATAGTTTTCCTTTCATTTTTGATGGGCTTTTTTCGCTGGAAAATTGCAAAAGACGTAAGAAGCTTGTCATTTTGAAATTCATAAAATGACGATTTGCTTGACCTGTATTGCCTTCAACAAGATTGATGACGCTGAATGGAATGTACAAAAAGCAATGGAGGCCGCAAGTGGGATTTTGTGAAGTTCTAGAATGTTTTAAGACATTGGGAAGTCAGGATTGAAACGACCATTAGAAAATTGGCATGTTTGAGCAATACTTGAGAATAACAATGAAAACTTACCTTTAGACATGTTTTTTTATTCAAAAGTGTAGAAAAAACGTATTCAGCACTAATTTACTCCGCTGAAAGTAGCGTAGTGACGTCAATGCATAGTTGCCCTGTGTGTTAAGTTCAAACACAAATACCAAATGAACTAACATGATGACCGAATTTAGACTACAGTAGGATATGTTTTCAGCAATTTTGTTTCTGTTTTGTATTTTAACTAGCATTTTTTTACAGATTTTTAAATTGCAAGAATATTTTTTTTATACAGCATACCAAAAATCTTTTTTAGAATTAAAATTTGTGTGTAATATTGTATAACAAATTTTAGTTTTACTGCCTGGTCTTAAATTAACTTTTTTTCAGTAAGTCCCATGATAAGGTTTTAATACAAGCTTTTACAATAAAGAAACAATACATTGTTCCAAAATCATACAGCTATATTTGTTTTTATCAAGAAGAACAAATGCAAATAATTTGATCTTTTTTTTACAGTGGGGAGAAGATTTGAAGAGGGAACATGAGAGATATCTGGTGAAATATAACAATGATATACCAGTGTTTGTAACAGACTTTCCTGCTGCTATAAAACCATTCTATGCCAGGGATAATGATGATACACAAACAGTTAGTATACTCTTACAACATACTGTTCAAAACAGTGGCGGATCCAGAACTTTTCCTAAAGCGGGGGCCTCTGACTGACCTAAGGGGGGGGGGCTCAAGTTATGCTTCAGTGATTCCCTATATAATCAACCAAATTGTTCCCACGAAAGGGGGGCCCGGGCCCCTGAGGCCCCCCCTGGATCCGCCTATGCATGATATACTAGTTTTCATGAATTTCATTGGTAAAGGTGAATCATGAATTTAAATGCTCCCAAAAACTTATTTACATAGTCTTGTATGCAGACTTTGCTGAAACAACAAACTCAAAAATGCACAAAAATACAATGTATCCTCTATCAATTCACAGAATAATCTCTACTGTTCATTGTCATCACCTTCCAGAAAGGTTAATTTGTTGGTTTTTTTTTTAGTCAGTCAGTGGTCTAGCCTAGTTGAAAAACGTTTTCACAGAATTGCATTCCTATCTTATTGAATACAGTTATGAATAATTCAATTGCTGTCATCTCCCCAAATTGTTATAACTGATTTTTCTATTGCATTAGCATGAACAAAAATTACCAGACCTAATGAATTTGAACAATGTTTAGTGAAAAATAAGTACAAATTAATGTTTCCGACATCTTTTCAAAAAATTGCAGTCAACTTCAAATTTATATTGGTGATTCTAATATGACATGCTTCTTTCACTTTGTGAATAAACCCATGCTTTAAATCCAATAAAAAAAATTTTTGCACATGCATATACAATGTATTGACTACTGCAGAATAATGAATTTTATCAAATTGTCATGCATTTAATAATATTCATTAGTCTATGACAACTCGCCATAGCTTGACAGTGATGGGGCAACAAGGGCAGTGGCATCGGCATTAGCTTACTTCTTAAAAGCTTTATATTTTAGAAGGTGGAAAACCTGGATGCTTTATACTTTGTATGTAGATGCCTCATGTTATGAAGTTTCAGTCAATTTCATGTTCAATGTCCTTGACCTCATTTTCATGGTTCAGTGACTATTTCAAAAAAAAAAAAAAATTGTAATGTTAAATTCTCTCTTATTATAAATAATACAATAACTATATTTGGCATGTGCATACCTTGCAAGGTCCTCATGCCCATCAGACAGTTTTCACTCAACCTCGACCTCATTTCATGGAACAGTGAACAAGGTAAAGTTTTGGTTGTCAAGTCCATATCTCAGATACTATCAGCAATAGGTCTAGTATATTCCGTGTATTGAAGGACTGTAAGGTGTACATGTCTAGCTGGAAGGTGTAATCTGACCTTGACCTCATTTTCATGGTTCACTGGTCAAAGTCAAGTTTTTGAGTTTTGGTCCTTTCCTAATACTATATGCAATAGGTCAACTATATTTGGTGTTTGGAAGTATTTTATAACCTCATTTTACGGTTCATTCAATCATCACTCTTAATTGTCTATTGTCCGACTTGAAGGGATTAAAGGTGATACTTTTTATGTTCATAAGCTGTAATTAGATGAAAGTTCAAAATTTAGGACATAGCTTTTCCATATAGAAACGAGAAAAATAACATCCTCAAAATAATTATAGCGTCGAGGAAATTATTATAGTGCCGCTGTACCGCGATGCTAAAACGGCCTTTTACCAGAAGGTTCAATACTGCAAAAGGAAAGTTGGGATTGATTTTGGGGGTTACGGTCCCAATAGTTTAAGAATAAGGGGCCAAAAAGGGGCCCCAAATAAGCATTTTTGTAGTTTTCAAACAATAACTTGTCGTTTAAGTGTATGAATCTCTCTGAAATTATACCACAAGCTTCCATACCATGAAGGGATGGTTAGTAATGACTTTGGGGGGTTATGGCTCAAAATGTTTTGGAATTAGGGGCAAAAAAGGGGGGAAAACTAGGTTTTTCTGGTCATTGAAAAGCAGTGTAATGGAGGTAATTAAAAGACAGTTAACATTCAATGTTGGGTATGTTTGGATTTACCTCCCTTACACTACTTATAAATTATATATAAAGAAATGTCAGATTTTGGACCTATTGCAAAAAAAAAATGGGGTGGTAGTAGTTTTCAATTTTTTCCCCAAAATTTTTTGAAAATATTGCATAATAGATTTGTAAGATCTTGACATTTGTTTTGTGTCAAAAACTCATATTATGTCAAGAATTTGATCACAATCCAAATTCAGAGCTGTATCAAGTTTGAATGTTGTGTCCATACTTGCCCCAACTGTTCAGGGTTCGACCTCTGCGGTCGTAAAAAGCTGTGACTTGCGGAGCACGAGTTTTAGTCTGTTTTTCATTAACTATAAGCAATAGGTCAACTATATATATTTGTTGTATGGAAGAATTGTTAGCTGTACATGTCTGCCTGGCATGGTTCATCTGACCTTGACCTCATTTTCATGGTTCAATGGTCAATGTTTAGTTTTCTTTGTTAATGTTAAGTTTATGTGACAGTTGTAATAAAGCTTTATATTTAGGTCTATAAAAATAATATCAATGATTAGTAAAGAAGGCGAGACATTTCACATGTGCAGTTTGTGCACTCTTGTTTCTATTAAGTCCTGGATCTGCTAAAATAAATTATTATCTCCCCTTATTTTATACAGGTATCCTCTGTAGATCTTCTGGTACCTGAAGTAGGAGAGCTAGTAGGAGGGACAATGAGGGAGGAGAGATATGATGTTCTTAGAAATAAACTGCAACAACATGAACTCCTAGAGAACTTGAACTGGTGAGAATTTTGTTAATACTTGCCTCAACATTTTTAGCTATCACTAACTTCAGGGATGACTGAGGTATAAAAATATGGTCCTCTTTGTCTTCTTCCAAAGGACAGTTAAATCTTTGCCAAAGTGGTGTGTGTGTTTAGCCTAGAGGGATGTACACATTTGCAGCCTTGTAAGATTGGGGACATTTAAACTGAGCATTTACAGATCAACATACAGTCTTCAACAAAAGACAGGTTTCTACACAATTATTCAAAGCTCTACAAGTAAAAAATGATGTTCTGAATACATTTAGCAGAGACTATCAAAGATTCACTACCAATGCAATACAAAATTTTCAAACTACTGTGGATTCATTATTATTCGTTTGATACCAATTTTCGTAGATTTCGTGGGAACATGTGAACCACTAAATTAAGTGTTCAACGAATTATATGCAGGTTTCGCAAAACAAAATCAAATATTCACAAAAATGCAGGTTTTCCTCAATCCATGAAAATTGGTACCCAAGAAAATAGATTGAAAAAAAAATATTTGCTTATAGCTTTATTTATAACTTTCATTTTGGATGTTCAATGAAATGTTTTTTTGGATTATGTCCCTTGAACTTCAAAATATCAACAGTAAACGAGAAAAGACACCATTTCTATGTCACAAAAAATTAACAGAAAAATACATAAATATAGAACTATAAGTCATGTACATCCATCTAAAATCACTGTTTATTTTTCACAAAAAATTAAAGGATTACAGTAAATTCAGAAATTTTGCAAAATATTGTTTGAAAAATCCCCCTTGGAAATAAAGTCATATTGATAATTGAAAATTCTAAATAACCCAGTCCCTTTTCATAAAAAATCGCTCCTATTTGGTGGACCTGAATTCCTTACCAAATATAAACTTTTCATGAATCCTAGATTTCGATTGATGCCCTGTAGAAGAGGTGGCCAATCAGCAATCAGCTCCATTTTATCAAGATAGGTAAATCCTGAACTAATTCTGAAATGTCTGAATGATTTATTAAAGATTATTCATTGTCAATGCATACAAGTGTTAAGGTTTTAATCTTAGATCAGCTAAACATAACAGCTGAATTATTCAGGTTAAATATTGATAGGATTTTCTGATATATATGCAAAAAATAATCTCACAATAATGTGAATTGTTCAACAATTGGTTTAATCTATATACACAAAAATTTCTCAATTTACAGTAACAGATGTATTACCAATTAGAAATAAATAAATTATGCTGTGCTTATAATATTTTATTTACATTATAATTTACAGGTATTTGGATCTGCGGAAGTTTGGAAGTGTCCCACATGGAGGATTTGGTTTAGGTTTTGAGAGAATGCTACAATTTATACTAGGCATTAACAATATACGTGACACTATACCATTTCCTAGATCTTCAAAACATTGTAAACTTTGATGCAGTATTATTTATTAAATGTATATTGTTTTGTTATGATGTTTGTCTTGTATAATCTGTCCATGACTATTTATGATGTGTGCAGTTTGTTTGCATGTAAGAAAATATGGATTATCAGGTTGTCTACATATTGTTATTGTAAAATATTGTCATAATATTATAGTGTTATTAACTGGCTGTTTCTGTATTGGCACTGGTATAGATTCAAGGTTTGCTGTATTGGCCTCGAGACCCGTAGGGTCGAGGGCCAATACAGCTGACCGAGAATCTATACCAGTGCCAATACAGAAACAGCCAGTTCATAACACTTTTATTAAATGATTATAAGAGAATTAAAAACCGGAAGTGAACGTCCTGTATTAGCCCATGGGCCAATACAGCTTTTTTCCCGCTTTTTTCTGTATTGGCCCTGTTTTTTCCGTTTCAAAACTTTAAGACATTACAAAACATTGCACATCATTTAACCTGTTTATTTTATGACTTTAATTTAAAAAATATTATACCAATGTTTTTATGCATAACGATACTTCCAGAGTTAAGTAATGGCGTAAGAAAATTGAAAACCAGAAGTGAACGTCCTGTATTAGCCCTAGGGCTAATACAGCTTTTTTCCCGCTTTTTTCTGTATTGGCCCTGTTTTTTTCCGTATTGGCCCTGTTCGAAGAGCAATATTAAATCTTGATTTATATCGACAGTGGAACGTTTTTAGTATTGCACATGCTGATTTATCCGTATTGGGGCTTATTTGCTCATATCATTTAATAATATAGTGTTATTTACTGGCTGTTTCTGTATTGGCACTGGTATAGATTCAAGGTTTGCTGTATTGGCCTCGAGACCCGTAGGCTCGTGAAATTTAACATTCTCTCGACTGGTATTTTTCGCAAATACCCCTCAATAACATGATATATCTGTTTAATTACACCGAATGTTAATGTACTAAAACGCATTGATGATCGTGATGTTACAAGCGTCCAGTCGGATAGAGTATTTTTTGGCAAATACCACAGAGAGGGTAAAAAAGGCATATCCTTTTAGCAAATACCCCGGCGGCGTTAAAAATGAACGATATTCATTTCATAACAGTAAATTGGTGAAAAATACACTGGCTATTAACCAATCAAAACCCCGGATTCTTACATAAGGTGTAATTATATTAAAAATAAACCTCGTATGAATTATATGTATTTGATTTATTTATTGTTATAGGACACTTTATCAGTTTGTCTTTTGGAAGAAGTTGAATTCCAGGACGACTAATAATTGTACTTTGGTTTAGTAATACCATTTGAAGGAATAAAGCTTCATACAGTTAGTACAGAAATTATAACTCCACAAGCAGGGAAGGATGAAGACAATTTTGAAGGGGGTTCCAACTTAGGATAAAAGGGGGAGTTCCAACCACAAGTTTCCATTCAAAAGCACTGCTTATCAAAATAGGGGGTCCCTTAGTATACAGAAAACCTTCGAAAGGAACAAATTTGAAATTGTTTTTGGGGTTTTCATATCTACTTTAAGAACAAGATTTCATAATCATTCAAATAGTGTACCTCGTCTGATCTTTTAATTACCAAACGTGACTTATTCCCGATTGTGATTATTTTGCTGAGAGTGAATTCGCATTGCTAATAAGCCTATAAGACGTGTAACGGTACTTTTTTTATCCCAAATTCATGTATTTAGTTTTGATGTTAATATATTAGTTATCTCATCGGATTTTGCTTAACATCTTTTATATTCGTGTGTTATGGTAAAGATAATTAACCACCCCTTCATTTATTAGATTTTAGTTTGGTTCAACGAAATTTATACAATATATTTGGTTGACAGTTTGATTCAGAAGAAACACCAACATAGCTAGATAATACAATTAATTATCTAATTACTACCACATTTTGATATTAATAAGTTTGGTAATTTTCATTGTTATTAATAAATGTAATATCAGTATTACAAATCTTATCTTGAATCAATCCTAATTCTATCTTATTTTTGGGAAATATTTTTAGAAATTCAAATGCGACGTCACTTTGTGTGGGTTTTTTTTAGAATTTCAAATGTGACATCACTTTGTGCGTTGAGGCTTTGGCTAACTCGGCTGTGGATTAGTTTGTTTTTATGTAATGTATCCGTTTTCATTCTGTAGTTAGTCACCACTTCAGTTTTATCATGCATATCTTTTATATAGTCGGTTTATAAACTTTACTGTTTGCAAAAGTATAAATTATTCTAAATAATAAGTATGTTCTTATCCCAGGCAGAAAACCTAAGCCATATAGGCATAACTTTTTTTGAACTTTTGGACCTCAGTGCTCTTTAACTTTGTACTTGTTTTGGCTTTCGAACTCTTTTCATCTGAGCGTCATTAGTTAGTTTAGTTTGGACGAAACGTACGTCTGGCGTATTAAATTTTAAACCTGATACCTTTTGTTAGCTATTATTCTTGTGTTTCTCTGTCCTATATGTTCTTCCATTTATTTGTATTGTAGTCCTGACATGTAATGTTGTCATTTTAATGTTATGTTTAACATTGCCATAAAAGCGGGAGGTTTGGCATGCCACAAAACCAGGTCCAGCCCAACTTTTTTTCTTAAAATATCCTGTACCAAGTCAGGAATATGGCCATTGTTATATTATAAAATTGAGAATGAAAATGGGGAATGTGTCAAAGAGACAACAACACTACCATAGAAGAACAGACAACAGCAGAAGGTCACCAACAGGTCTTCAATGCAGCGAAAAAATATAGTTCGTTTCTGTGTGTGTTACATTTTAATGTTGTGTTTCTGTTACGTCGTTGTTCTCCTCTTATATTTGATGCGGTTCCCTTAGTTTTAGTTTGTAACCCGGATTTGTTTTTTCTCAATCGACTTATGAGTTTCGAACAGCGTATACTACTGTTACTTTTATTTAACAGTGACGTATCCAGAACTTTTCATAAGGGGGTCTCGCTGACTGACCTAAGGGGTACCGCTCCAGTCATGTTTCAGTAATTCACTATATAATCAACAATCTAATCAAACAGACAGGAAATAATAAAAAATAAATTAAAAACATTGATTTATAAAATTTTAATCTGCTAACCGAGTCCCTGTGTTTAATTTCACATCAATATAAGCTTCAATTTTCAGTATTCAAATTAATATCCGGAAACATTTTTTTCAAAAACAACCTCTTTTTCTTGGTAACTTCAATCTGGAAGTTGAGTCCCAAGTAAAAACTTTCTTCCTTCACTTTAACTTTTACCTATAAAACTTTCAATTCAATCCATTAAGGGGATACAATTACAATATTAGTTTTGGACCAAGACAGGTGACGTGCACCCGATTTGTATTCGGAGGCATTAGTAATAAAATGATTATTTCTGAGACCTTGGAGCCACGAACCACGTATTTTCTGCTTCATCTTTTATTAAGACAAAATAAATATATTAATTTTTATGAGTGTTTAATGGACTAGTGAAAAATGGAGGTATCAGATTTCTTGAAAAATGCAACAAAACAGACTTTATAAAAGAAAGAATTCAGACATTTACGATCAATATAGAAATAAGAAGATTGGTATAATTGCCATTTAGACAACTCTCCACCAGAGATCAAATAATAAAAAAAAAAGACAATTACCAACGTGTATTATGTCACTGAGCGGCTTTAAACGATGAGCATAACTTATACCGCATAGCAAACTAAAGAAGGTTTAGAAATGACAAGACAAGTGTAAAACAATTTAATGGAAAAATCAAGCAGCCTAATTTATGTACAAAACAATAATCGAAAAACAAATAGGACATTCAAGACAGGACAACCACTGAATAAAGGGCCCTTCACTTGGGAAAGGAAAATCAAAATAATGTGGGGTTAAACGTGAATTTAGAGGGCGCTCACACCTCTCCTAGCATGGGACAGTGGCACCACCTTAAATCTGTACAAAACAAACATGATATACAGCAACGAATGACAACTATCGCGTTACAATTTCCTGGGGACTGACCATCATGTTGTCTATGATAAGACTATCAATAACGTTGGTGCCTGGTGTGTTTAACTTCATTCTGCTTATGTTGCTAACAACATAGAGTAGTATTGTCCAGCAAAACCAAGTTATTCTTTATTTATATATTTATACAATAAAATTGTTGGGTTTACTTAAACCATTGCATGCATGTCATGGAATAGCTGATTTTTCTAAGCTACGGTTCGAATTTGAATTACATTGCAGACGACTGGGTTTTAGAGTGATGACACGATGGACTATTTCTGTAATAAAAGTAAAGTTAAAGCTTCAACAGGATAATGGTTTTTCCCTAAAGTTTTTACTGAATATTAAAATATGTATTTATTAGTATGTTCTGATTTTTTGTATAAATTTTTATTTTCCTATTTAGAGAAGTATTTCTATTTGAACTATTTGTACGGGTACTGAACGGTAAAAGATATATTTATAATCAGTTTAAAACTTTATTTTCGTAATATTTACATATATAGGAATAGGATTTAGTTGACTAACATCCCATTAGTCAATCTTACAATCATTTGTATAAGCATGGGAAATCTAAATGTCGCATCTTCATGTCGTTGTAAAAAGTATTGAAATGTACGAAAGAATTTTGTTTCAGGCGAAGTATATCGTTCTGTTTTATGCGTACTTGGCCATCAGACGAAACAATTACCTAACACTGTAGCCTTCGGTCTTGTGATTTCATCTGTTAAATGAATGTTTACAAATAAAAGAAATTTAAATAAACAACATATTTAATGTTGTTTAAAACATGGTTCTTTAAATTACCGTTGAATGTTACAGAGATAGTAAAAAAAAATATGTTCTATTTGAGACATTATAGATATATTTTCAACTGAATAAAATATCTGAATATCTTTTGAATGTACATTTCAGTGTTCTTCTTTTAAGTCATAATGATCAGAAGAAGAAAAAACGGGACGGTTAGCTTAATGTACACATCTCTTTTAAATAATTGGTTGCATTCACTTCACACTAAGTTAAACTTGGGTGGAAAGTTGTCTCATCTACAATCATACCACATCTCCTTATTTTTATAAAGTATTCGTATCCGCTATCGTATTTTTTTTTATATTGTAGATGATACTCGTTTGTCCTTTAAAGAGTTTGATGTTAATAAATGTGTTTGTCTCTTATATTCTTTTAAAATTTGTTAAGTCTCTGGTTAACGTAAAGCTTGACATATAGTATGAACCCTTGCCCATCATTGAAGACCATACGTGTGCTGATCTTGAGAAGTATTAAAACTTGCCCAACATTGAAGACCATATAGTTATATGTGTTGGTCTTGCTCGAGACTAGTGGTATGGAAACATGCCTATCTTTGAAGGTATAAAAATAAGATGATGCATAATAGAAAACGAGACAACTCTCTACAGAGACCAAATGGCGTAGAAGTTGACAACTATAATAGGTCACAATATAGTCAACAATAAGCAAAGCCATAGAAGTGTAAACCCAAAACCCATACCACACAGTAAGCTTCAAAATACCTCGAAATGTCAATTATACATGTACATATATAATATAAGAAATACATGATGTAACTAGAAAGCAAAAGACCCGATTGATGTAAAGAATAATAAACCAAACATATTTTTTTGTGTATTTTGTTGATAAGGCAGCAACCATTTGATTTTCTGGGGGGGGCTATGGTTTTTTTTGGAAAAAAAAGTTTGTTTCCAGTTTTTGGAGAAAAAAATAATTTGTTTTTGATTCTGAGAAAAAAAAATTGTTTGTTTCACCCTCAGCTGCCACTATATGTAATGCTAAAATTGAAAGAAAAAAATTGTTTTCGACTCGTCGCGAAAAAAATAGATTGTTTTTCGCCGCAGGCGAAAAAAAAAATTTGTCCAGAAAAAAAAACCATAGCCCCCCCCAGAAAATCAAATGGTTGCCGCCTAAGTCTGCATTTTTTGTGATATTGTTTTTTTCAGATTTCTTTCTCGTTGACATTTCCCCCTCAACTGTTTTTCGTATATGTTCAAGAAGCTAAACAATCGTAAAACATTAATCTTTTATTCACAACTTGGCTATAATTAAGGCATAGCCATTAGAACAATTTACAACATTTATTTTTGACTAGAATCCACAAAATATAGATTTTAATTTTAAATTCATCATGTAGAAATGCCTCGTTTTACACAAACGTAAATTGAAATTTTGTTTCATTATTGTCATAAATTTCGTCACCATGCACGTCATTCCGTCTGGTTAGATGTACATGGTCAATGTCTGTTTCATCTGATAACATGGTCCTCCACGTCCCTTTAAGGTAATCGTTACAATGGATCACACCCCCGGGAATATACAAGGTGTGACGTTTGGGGATTTTGAATCCAGTAATGTGAAATTCTCCGTCCTCTGTAAATTTAGTTAGAATGAATGTTCCAGACTCGTCTGTCAACGGACAATCTAAGTGAGAAAACTCGTGACGTTCGAGACCCGCACCACCATTGGTGGCAGCTACGTATTTTTCTAAGTACCCATTCTCGTATGTAAAGTCCTGTATTCCATGTCTATACAGCAACGAAATCTTTTCTTGTTTTGCGTCGGCAAAACTGCAGTCATAATATCGCAAAAGTTCTGTAGTGGCCACATCAGTAACAACTCTTCCATTGAAATCTGGCGGGAAAGTAATTTTGCCCGACTTTCCAGGTACTGTGCCTATTTCCCATTTTACCCCTTTAACTACGGTGTGTTTGGGAATTAGAGGTGGAAGATCACTGAAGCATGCCAGATCTATCAAACTATATTCACCTGGAACTAAATCTGCCACCATTCCATGCCCGCCTTTCATAACAATTGTTCCCGTGTTTCCTTTCCTTCTGAAAGTCGCAAAGTTCTTCCATCTATCACGAATGTATGTTGTAAGTTCTTTGGAATCTGTGTCACTATAAACCTGTTTTAGCTGACTCTGGAACTGGCCTACTGATGAGTCATTTAAGTCGATATCCTCAATTTCTTCCTCGATTATCGAAGTTAAAACGTCAGAATTGCCACCCTGGACCATTTTCTGAAAATCGGAGAAGGTGATTTCATCTTTCGCACTTTCAGAAAATGAGGTCATAATTTTAGACATCCTTATAGAACGCTTCTTCTCCCATACATATTCAGTAAATTCTCTAAAGTTCAATGTGCCAGAGCCATTCCGGTCCGCTTCTAAAAACGCCTTCCTCATGGCGTTTACACATTCAGCAGTTGATGTCTCATCCATTACGTGCTTCGAAAAGTACACTTCAAATTCATCGAAGGTGATCTCGCTTTTATCGCGTGTGTCTACCGTTTTAAACACTAAATTTACTTCTTTTTCAGACATTGTTAGGCCTATTTCTTTGATAAATTTGTGAAATTCAGTTCTATCTAAAAGACCGTTACCGTTTGTGTCTATTTTCATGAATACCGCTTTTAGTTTTTCTCTGTTAACTGCTATGAAATCGGTGGTGTTGTTATTCCCCAGACTACCTGTTTTGTTCCCATTTGTGCCATTGAGTCCTGGTTTAGTAGTGACTTTGGGCACAATCTCAACAGTTACAACGTCTGCTGTTTCCTGAATACCTTGTAGCTGAATGACTGGTGTACAAATTGGACTGGGCATGTTCGAAATTGCACGAGATACTCGTTTGTGATTTTCATTTAGTGCCGTTTCCACTTTCTGCAAAGAACTTTGTTTGGTTATAGGTGTAGAAGACTGTTTAATCCTTTTTGTATATCGATCACGCAGCAATTTCTGTACTGGAGTTGTGTTTTCTAGTATGCATTCAATGATTTCCTCTACAGAAGATAGCCATGACCGTTTTTCGTAGTCGTCTTCAACTGCTATTTCCAATTCTATAACTGGATGGTTTGCTATACAAAATCTGCCTTTTAAATGATGTATTATTCCACTGTACATTAGGAGACTTTCTACTTTTGTATTCTTAGTAATTACTAACTCTATTTTCTTAGTGCTGCTTTGAATTCTGACTTTATCTGGACTTCCGGTATATACACTAACACTTCGCGGAGTAAGGACGCAGCTTCGCTTTGCCCAGGTTGACCAGTTTGATTGCTTTCTACATCGAACGTATACTTTCTCTTTTTTCAAAATCTCTAATACAAGCCAGGAATAAAGGTCATCGATGCATGCTTTGGTTTTATCTACCGTTACTTCTTTGAACACAAGATCTTCTAGAATTTTGACGAAGTCCATAAAAATGAAACTGTCTGCTTTAAACATTTCATCAGTTGATTTGATTATATTCCCGAAGTTGCCAAGGACCTTGTCGGTAAACCAGCAAGCTTCTTCTTTACACAAAACAGGCGGATATGTGTCTTCTCTCACTAACCGGTTGTTGATTTTCCATAATTTTTTGTATAGGTCATCATTAGATATGGAACTTTTACATGTTGTTTTGATCACATCCCAGCAGGCCTCTTCGATACTTTCAAGGATAATACCGAACGAAACTCCTTTCTCTCGCAGAGAATTTTTAACATATATTTTGTAATCCTCAAATTTGATGGTTTTGTCTGGAAATGTCTGATTGAAGATGTGTTCCGAGTAGTTCACAGTCTGTAAGCCACTGAGACTTTTGGTTACTGCTTTTACTATTTCTGTTGGTGCGCTGACTGCACATTTCTTGGTGACATCTAGTGCTGCCACCGCCTGCCACACGCATGCTAGTTGCTCTCCAGGCATGTTAAGTTACCTGAAAGGAAAACAAAACTCGTTTAAAAGTGGAACTCTCAAGCATATAAAATATTACTTAGAATAGAATATGTGTCGGTGTACAAAATAATAAATAATGGAAAAAATACAGAAAAGATAAAAATGGCCTTGAAATCAAAACACAATATAAGAATTTACTCCCTCCTCATCTAGACCCTCAAATTCATATTCAATTTATAAATAGAGAGTCAGTACAAAGAATCATTTATGTATTTGACCAGAATTGTTGTTTAATAAGGAACAAAAAACAATCTTTATAAGGAAAATAATCATAATATAATCATAACGAATCAAAGTGCCATTATTATTCAAAATATGTGAATGTCAAAACTTCTTTTTAAGATGAATTCAAATTCTATAAACTATAAGGAACGACACCAAAAGATCAATGTAGGATAAAAAGAACTTATATCAAATAGTTTTGGGGTGGGGTGGGGTGGGGCGGGGGTAAAACATATCGCATAATCAGCTATAAAAGGCCCCGAAATTACAAATGTAAAACATTCAAACGAGATAACGAACGGCCTGATTCATGTACAAAACAAATAACGAAAAACAAATATGTAACACAGCAACAATTCTAACGACAGCCACTGAACTATGGGTTCCTGAACTAGTTTACTAAACTTGTTTTTCTTATTAAGTTGAACTGTTTCAAGAAAACATAAATGCAAGTTTCGTTTGTTGAAATGTTTACTACAATCAGTTTTTGTTTAATGCAACAACAAAAGTTAAATTAACATTAAAAATTGTGTGAAAACATTGCATTCAATAATAATTATTTAAAATTCTACCGATAAGTAACTTTTATCATAATTGAGCTAATTGACTTACTTTTGTAATAGTTGTTTACATCTATAGTGATATCAAATTATTTTAAGTGGTCTATTTTCAAAAAGTACATGTAGTTTGTATCCAGAACGCTATATACCATTATATATACGATTCACAGTGGGTTTCCCCACATGAAAGATGTTATACAAAGAATTGACCAATCGAATTGAAATACATTTTAGTCTTTTGATTTAATCGCGCCCTCGGGTACAAAAATGAAATTTTCTAATAAAATCTTTTCTGTTTAATGATTTATATATCCGGGGTTTAAATTATTTCGTCTATTATATGTTTACCTATATATAAGAATATGTCTTATACGTAAACAATTATTAGATTCTTTACTTTTAACGATTTAATAAATGTAAGTTATTTGTTTTGTAAGGAAGATTGTTGATGGCCTTTGTAAAATTTACTTCCATTTGTTTTTTTTTAGACATCTGTCTAATGTTGAAGACTTAATATGTTGATCACTAGATGTCCTTTGGCTAAAATTCTTTGATGCAAATGTTCAAGATTTCGTCGATTCCTTGAATAGATGTGCAACTAGATACAAAGTAATACTTGTTCTTATGACACATTCATTGTGTAGCACATTGAAATACAATGGTGGGGCAATAAAGATGTTTATCAGATTTGTTAAAAACATGAATTTTAAGTTCACATCTAAACACAATTTTGATAATTGTAACCTTTTCATTTTCTCTTATAAACATCTTCTGTTTCTGAAAAAAATAACTGAGTCATCTGCATGCATAAGACAATCAAATCTTGTGTTTCTGGGATAATTACTATTGTCATTTGAACGCAGTTGACATTTATTACAAATGATAACGTCAAGATCAGCACATAAGGAAAATGTTTCTGACAAATCACGCACAGTAAAAAACTTTAAAATATAGATATAACATGGTTACATGTTATTGTTGACACATGATTTAAGTACAGTCACATTTTAATATTTGTATGTATAAATATATCCATGTCATTTTGGCTTTGAAAGATATCACTTTTCCTGGAAAAATAAATATAATGACCCACCGATAAAATCAAATTTACAAATATATATATATTACCAAGAAAAAGGGGAGACGACCAAAAAATGGCCGTATATGACCATATCATTCTATGGTATACACATTTAAGTTATAAACTGTGCTTTATCATATACTTAGACTAAATAACATGATTTTTACTGTATGATAATAGCATTAGATAAACGTAAATTCCATATTTTTTCGAATTGGTGTTTAGCGGGCTGATATGAAAAGTTTATCATATGCTTCGATTGTTATCACATGCCTTTCAGTAACGTTATCGCATATCGCATTCCGGTGATACTCGGCAAATTCCGGAAAAAACACCTCACTGCTACGTTTTCTATGAAAAGCATTACAAAGTAGTGTACAAAACACGGCAAATTCCGGAAAAAACACCTCACTGCTACGTTTTCTATGAAAAGCATTACAAAGTAGTGTACAAAACAATTATTTGGATACTGGAAAGTATATTGTGTAAAATAATTTAAAAAAAACTAACGAACAAATTATTAAATAAATGCATTTTTTTAAAGTTTCAAACATAATTTAGAAACTTATTTTAAAAAAGTTGACTTTTCCAAACAGTGTTCATTATGTATATTTTTGTCGATTCGTTTATATTCAAATATGTTTCTTCTCTGCATATGATAGAAAGATTTCATATCGAATCATTCGCATGTACTAAATTTAGGGTCCGAAGTCTGAACTTTTCACTCTTTGAACTTCTATTTTGAAACCACGAAAAGGATCAATATATAAATCTGTTATTTTTCTCCATTGTTGAAGCATATGATAAAAAGATCATAACATGTAATTTTTCATACCGCATGTATTATCAGCCCTCAGTCAGTATCCGCCCTCGAGCCTTGCGGCTCCGTTGGGCTGATATTGAACCTAGGGCTGATAATACATGCGATATGAAAAATGCCATGTAATAATATGATAATATCGCATTGCTTTGCCATCCGTTTGATGTGTTTGAGCTTTTGATTTTGCCTTTTGATAAAGAACCTTTCTACCACTTAGATGGCATATTTGGTTACTTCAATTACTTTATTTGCACATTTTCTCGATCATTATTGCAATCGTTTCACGCTGATTCTATAAAAAAGAATGTTTTCTCACCCAGCTAAGTTGGAAATGGAATACAGAAAAAAATTATGGTATTTTAAAAAGTGTTTTTTTAAGGCAGTGGCTATTCGTCCGGCTAGCCGGACAAATAGTAAAAAATGTCTATTCGTCCGGCTAGCCGGACAAATAGGCAAAAATGTCTATTCGTCCGGCAAGCCGGACAAATAGCATTTATACGGAATAGTGCTATTTGTCCGGCCATAAAATATATAAAGATATAACATCGTATTTTTAAGAAGATAAGTAAAGGCTAATTAGGTCTGAGACATCGTTTTATGAGAAAAAAAATTCATTGAAAAACCTAGATGGCTGATTTGATCACCTATCGGACTTTTACCAATAGTATATTCATCTGTTACCTATTACCTTATCTGTACGTTCTGCATCTGACAGGCACACCATCAAACGGTGTATTTAGAATTTTGCCATATACACGGGTCATAATCACAGGGTTGATACTACTTAATTCAATCATTGTCAAATTGTTCCCTATTGTAGTATTTCAATCAGTAAGACTTTCTAAGATAACAATACGAATTTTAAAAATCTGAACTTAAAATAAGGCATATAGGTACAGTTTTACAATTTGTTAGCGGACATGACGTAAAACAGCGAATAAAATAATTCAACTTTATTTATAACTAATATAGGACAATGATGTTGATTAAAAAATACTCCATACCAGGACCTTTTGTTTTCCAAATAATTAGTATTACCAATAATTGATAAGTTCCAGGTCGACGGGTTCAAACAGAAAGATTTTGAAAGCAGAGAAAACTGTGTATCTTATTATTGGCATGACTTTATCAGATGACAATACCAATACTTAAATAAGGCTTACGCATAGTTATATACTTTAATTCA
>CM034361.1:50224152-50375902 GCA_019925275.1 Mytilus edulis | reverse complement strand
TTTCTTTATCTTAACATGAAGTCCAGTATCATTGACAATGTTTAAAATGCATTTTTGTCCATGACGTTGGATATTAAGACAAGCAAATGGTTACTTTTGGGACGATCAAATAGTGGTCCTCAGGTGGTGATTTTGACTTCCACTGTTATGAGCATACTTGAATTTGGAGGGACTTAAACAGATCGAGACAATAGAACATCTGACAAAGACTGACTGTTTCCGCCGACTAGTTGTGCAGGTATGGATTCTCCATTTAAAACAACAGACTAGTGCACCAAATCCACCACAGCGCTGCATGCATTCTGGAAATCAAGTCCAAGTATGATGGTATCAGTCATATCTATGACACACACGTCCCAATGCATAGTAGTATGTCCTATATAAATAGCAGTGTTTGTTACGAGTTTACCAATAACTGGTTGAGGTCCTCTTCATTTTAAAAGTACAGATTCACAGTTTTCTTGAGTTTGTGAAATCAGAGAACTGCTAACAAAAGTAATCATAGCAGCAGTGTCAATGGTAGCCTTGGCTGGGATGAAATTTACAGCTGCAGGTATAACTAGACTTCTAACAACAGTTCTTCTAACGACCAGCTTGTTTAGGCTCTCTTCTTCTTGGGTCAGACGGGAGCCATGTGGCCTGACCCTGTCCGGTTTAAAGACTGGTCTTTTGATGAGTTCGAGGAAGAGGTTGTCTGAAAAGACGGTGATAATAATTGTCCAACTAGAGATACTTAGTCTTTAATATCAGATTGCAAAGAGTTATCTTCTTTTTCCAATCCTCTGACTGTGTTGCAAGGCCATGGGCCTCTGTGGAGAATGATCGGTCATTCATATCAGAAAATGTTTCATTGCCGTTGAGAATATGACTGAAGTCTGCCTGGGTAAGACTTCCTAGCTCAATACATGGCTTTTTGGTTGGCTAATGAAGACTTAATCAATTTCAGAGCTGCGTTTATAGTTTTTAGATTTTTTCTATAACGATTCGGGCTGCCTCCTTCTCCTGACATCAACACAGGAACGCCTCTGTGCCTACCGGTATTTGATCTATAATGTCATTGTTACTTCGGTATTAAATACCCATCCATTGTCAAGAAATGAACTCGCTCTGCGAATTCCTCTATGGTCTCTCCATTTAACTGTCTGACGTATTTCAGCTGTCTTCTTGTTGCAGATGCTTCCTCCTTTTTACTGAATCGTCTTTTCTAGTATTTCCGCAATTCGTCATATTTGGATATATGCGATCGTCGGGCATATTCAAGTGCAACCTCTAACAAACAATCTAGAAAACGGCATGTTTTCTTTGCGTCATCCCAGTTGCGGCGATTTGCAGTTCTTTCGAACTGGTACACAAACGCTTCCCAAGATAGATTATCAGAGCCGGTAAAAACTGGCATCTTCGCCAATTGTGGACTTTTGCTCTTTTCTCTGGCATGGAACTCTTCCAACCATTGTAAGCACATGTGATTTATGCAAAAAAAACCGTTGAAGATTTCAACATGGAATATCAATGAATATATCAGTAAGGGATTGAACAAATTTGAAGATAATGTTTTTTGTTGACAATTTTTTACAGCAAGACATGTTTTGCTCGCAAGAAACCCACTGTGATCTGGATAGTTGTTTAGAACTTCCGAATTTTCAAAGACCGGTTCAATCCTATCTCTATGTATATCTTCATCATAGCGCGTGTATCTTATAAGACGACAATGGTACAGTTAAGGTTATATTAGACGACTGCAAGGAATTGTATAGTAAGATAATACAAATCCGTGAGGTTGCAGTCTTGTATTACACCGCTCTATAGGCTTACATGCAAAACAGCTGATCTTTGAAAATTAAAAAACTAAAATGCTACATAGATTTTTTTTCATGTTCATATCATGTATGTAATAATGTGAAATTGATTTAATCGAGAGAAAAAGTGGGTCATGCCACGAAGAATAAAAATTTATATAACCCTGAAGTCAAAACTATTTTTTTCTACTTTCTGTTTGCTGTTTTTACTAGGCCGCACCACTTCCAGTAAACATGATATCCTTCCACTTTCCTGGATTGATATCCCCAAAAGGATGCAAGATTTGTTTCAATCTTTATAAATATGTCTCAATTCAGCATAAACTTTTAATCAAACAGAAAAATATGAGTCCAAGAAAAATTCAGAAAAATGCAAATGAGAGAACCATCCATCAGAGTGAACTTTAAACTATAGAAGATGTTTATTGTCATTAAATGGGCTCACAAGGAGCATAGTACAATATAAGACATAAATAAAACAATAACAAAAAGAAACAACAATGGTCTAGTATACATAGAGCTTTAACGTCATGAACTACACAATACATAAATATACATATACATAAACATCTTCATGCCTTATATATCATGTACTGTAGTACGCCGCTAGATTAAAACTGACGTGGAAAGGTAACACATGCCCACCGAAAGCTCTTTTATGAGAGCCCAGGTGGTCGTGTGGTCTAGCGGGATGGCTGCAGTGCAGGCGATTTGGTGTCACGATATCACAGTAGCATGGGTTCGAATCCCGGCGAGGGAAGAACCAAAAATTTAATTGCGAAAGCAAATTTACAGATCTAACATTGTTGGGTTGATGTTTAGACGCGTTGTATATACATTATGTACACAGCCATGTATCACCATCATTGATGGCGATCCGATGGATACATCTGTTGTAGAGTTGTCACTGACTCAGACGTACTTATGAATATAATTATTTTCTGTGACTGTATATTACATTAATTTGTAGGATCCTTTACTATAGATAATTTAGCTGATCTGTAACAATAACATCTTCATGCCTTATATATCATGTACTGTAGTACGCCGCTAGATTAAAACTGACGTGGAAAGGTAACACATGCCCACCGAAAGCTCTTTTATGAGAGCCCAGGTGGTCGTGTGGTCTAGCGGGACGGCTGCAGTGCAGGCGATTTGGTGTCACGATATCACAGTAGCATGGGTTCGAATCCCGGCGAGGGAAGAACCAAAAATTTAATTGCGAAAGCAAATTTACAGATCTAACATTGTTGGGTTGATGTTTAGACGCGTTGTATATATATATATATATATATTTTATATATATATATATATATATATATTCCGTCCTTCTCGGGTTCACCCCGACATGAAACATTTTCTAAAATAAATTGGCAATATATCACAGACATATTCGAGTACGGTGGTAATTCAATAAAGGATAGCTTAAGCTCAAGAAAGTTAAGGACTTGAATGTCCCTAACATTCGTCTAAAGATATAAAATGTTAACATTCAGTATATATGTTACAGTAAATAGGTGAAATTAGGAATTACATGTAATCACTAAAATTTAGGGATTACTTGTAATTCCTAATGCACTTAGTAAATACATGTAATTCCTAAAACTGTTCAGTATTTACCAGTAATTACTAACTTTAAAACGAAATTTTACAGCTATTTACTAACCGTTGAAAATGACATTTATTATTCTATTCTTGTACTACTGTAAGCAAATTATTCTCATCTTCACAATATTATATGATTCAATAATATCAGTTTGAATAATAAAATACAAACATAATGTACTCTTGCTAAATTTATTAACATATTTGAAAATATGTCTTTGATTTTGTTTAAATGTTTTATTTCTGTGATACGTAATTAAACATATACATGTACTGTTCGTTTGCTATTCCAAGATCTTGTTTAAAAACACATATGAAACTGCGTCAATTAACCATTTTAACTGATCTATCGCAGCAGTCTTTAGTTGTTTAGCGAGCAAATTTTATTCTAAACTCACAACCTAACAAAACGATGATAAATCGGAAAACAAAAACAAAAATAACCTAGATAAATTGCCAGAATTTGTTTAGGGATCGTATGTGTCAAAGAGGTAACCTGATCCTGTATCTAAAAGATTTGCAAATGATTAAATCATTGTGAGCCAATGATCTGTGTTGAAGGCCGTACTTTTACACTATTATTTTTTTTGGGGCCCTTTATAGCTTGATGTTCGTTGAGAGCCAAGGCTCCGTGTTGAAGACCGAACGTTGACCTATAACGGTTTACTTTTATAAATTGTGACTTGAATTGATAGTTGTCTCATTGACACTTATTTTCCTATATCTATTAAACAAATTCTAGTACATGAAAATATTCAAATATAAAGATGAAGGGTATGATTTCAAGACAATTACCGCTTTTCTACCTTGCTCAACTCAGTGTTTCTGTGTTTAAAAAAAGTACCGTTATAAATGATAATCAACAGTACTCTTACAGGTCTTGAGTAACAAAACCCACCAACAATGTCAATAACATTACCATCAATATACCATTCTTCATTCTTCTTCTACCCTTACATAACCACCTAGATTCTAAATAACATCATTTGTGCGATGGAATTGTTAAACTCCATTTACGAGTGTAGAACAAAAGCGTGTCGAATAAAATCTGAAAAAAGAAATGTGACAAAGAGACAAAAACCCTACCAAAGAGTTAAAAAAACCAGCTTTAAATTAAAGCTTTAAATTTTATAATAGTTAAATTGAGAATGGAAATGGGGAATGTATCAAAGAGACAACAACCCGACCATAGAAAAAAACAACAGCAGAAGGTCACCAACAGGTCTTCAATGTAACGAGAAATTCCCGCACCCGGAGGCGTCCTTCAGCTGGCCCCTTAACAAATATATACTAGTTCAGTGATAATGAACGCCATACTAATTTCCAAATTGTACACAAGAAACTAAAATTAAAATAATACAAGACTAACAAAGACCAGAGGCTCCTGACTTGGGACAGGCGCAAGTACCTTTTACAGAATCAGAAAACAAGTATACCATCGGCATACTTAAATACATACAATTCCTGTACATCATAAGGCGATTTACCATTGCTTAAAAATTACCTTTCAAAATTATTCACATACAATGCAAATCCTATTTTGTATTTTGTCTCTCTTGAAGAAATATTTGAAGTGATCAAGAATTCCTGATGAATTTTATATATGGTATTTGAAACGTCCGCCTGATCACTACCGCCGGAACTTTAAACAGGCTCTAATAGAATGTTTGCGGTTGAGCAACCGACTGCAATTTTTATTTCATTCAAGCATTATATTTTCTTTATTTGTTTTCTACTTAAAAAATAATCTGTTACGTTATTATAACGATAAAAATGTTCTTTGATAAAAGTACTGATGTGAACTTCGGAATCAATAAGCAAACAAACAATTCAATTTTACTCCTTTTGCATTTTATTTATTGATTTAAATATTTTGACCCAAGACAAGGAAGGTTAATCAATGAACCGTGGACTGTTTAGATTAGAGTCTTGTTTTAAACCGAAACTATATAGATTATTTTTTGTATTTAGAGGTTGGTGGTTATTACTACAGTGGTTTTAGAGCTAGTGCCTAGTAGTGGTAAGTTTATATGAAAGACATTAACAAACATTTAATAATTGGTTGGTTTTCTTCTTTAGTAATGGTTAAAAGTTAGTTGACTATTAGTATATAGAATTTGTCTGTACTCGGGTTGCCGTATTTGCTTTTTTTGGATCCTGACCCGTTCGCACACACTTTTTCCTGTATCACCAATGTAATTATTTTCTTTACAGTTGGCACATATTAATATACAATAGATATAAAAAAAAAAAAAAAAAAGGATGTGGTATGATTGACAACTCTCCACAAGAGACTAAAATAACACAGAAAAAATACAGTATAAGAAATAGAACATTAATAATTATGATAATGGAATGAGTAGACAGCTCTCTCACAAGTAAAAAACCCCTGACTGTAAAAATATAAGGGCATACACTACAGGCACGGGGACACATTCTACTGAATCCACACAGCACGAGTAACAAACCCTGCAGTAAATTTTCGGATTTACAAATCATATAAGCATTTACTGTAAATTTCTTACCATTTTTTTAAATATACTAGGCAAAAAAAGAAACGTTACATTGGTTTGTAATTTGAAAATATCACATATAATAATTTCAAGTATTTTCATGATTAAAACTAGTAACCTGAATTATTTATCTATCAAATTTACTCATTTATAAAAATATCGGAAATGACGTGACGTCATTTTCTGATTTCAAACAAATAACCATTTTTTTTTTAAATTACCTGTATAGCGATGGAATCGAGTTGTCCTTTTGGTCATTAATTGTGTCGAACACGATTGTTAACAAAAAGTCGCATTAAAAAATTGAAAAAGTTGCACGTAAGTCAATGCTCCGTCTACATCAAAATGAGAGAGAACGAGCTATTGGGATGTTCGCAGCAGGAATGACTCAAGTACAGTTTTCAATTAATTTTAATGTCTCTAGAATGACTGTTGCAAGGCTTAGACTCGTCTTAGAGATACTGGCACAACAAATGATCGCCCCCCGTAGTGGCAGGCCACGTGAAACGACGTTACGTCAAGACAGGCACATCCGCATCATTCATCGTCGGAATCGATTTGTAAACGCGTCACAAACTGCAAGACAAACCCACGGAAGACATAACAAACAGAATATCTGCTCAAACAGTTCGTAACCGATTGCGTCAAGTTGGTCTAAGAGCTCGTCGTCAATTGAAGGGACCTATCCTTACGCAGCGTCACAGGACGGCGCGACTTCAATGGACTCGGGGTACGGATTCGGGTATGGATTCGATGGAATAGGCAAACATGGAGACATGTTCTTTTCACAGATGAATCTAAATTCAACTTGAAATTTAGCGACGGTAGAACCAAGGTCTACCGGAGGCACAATGAACGATTTTCTGATGCGTGCGTGCAGGAAACAGATCGGTTTGGTGGTGGTGGAATCATGATATGGGGCAGAATAACCTATCAGGAACGCACCGAGCTCAAAATTATCGTTGGTAACCTTAATACAACAAGGTATAGGGACGAAATGTTTGCTCCAGTTGTTTTCCCGTTTCTCCGAAGACATCGTTTTAACCATGTTTTTAAGCAGGACAACGCCCGTTGTCACGTGGCACACATTTCGATTTCCTTTTGGAGAATTTGCCTTGGCCAGAAATGTCTCCAGATTTATCGCCAATTGAACATCTTTGGGACGAACTTGGACGACGTATCAGAAATAGCCAAAAATCCACCGTAAACGCTCGCCCGGCTTCGAACAGCACTTTTCAGGGAATGGAACAGCATCCCTCAAGACTTTATTCGACGTCTTGTTGATTCCATAATACGGAGGTGTCAGACGGTCATAAAAGCAAGAGGTGGTCATACAAGGTATTGACATGTTAACCTGAATTCCGAACTCGTCCTATTAAAATTGTCCGAAAATGTGCAATATTGTTTTCAATAGAGAAAACTTGCTATTGTTCTCTTCAAAATTATGTTAGCTAACTATTCCATTAACTTATTGTTATCAATTTTTTATTATAAAAAAATTAAATGATCTTACAAGCATGTAACATATCTTTTTTTGCCTAGTATATTTTTTGTAATTATTTTATTTTTCAAGATGAAACATGTGAAATTACATAATACAGTATTAGACACAAAGTATAAAAAGTTAATTAATACTTGTATGATCGATTAAATCATAATGGTATAATAAGATATAAATATTACAATTGATTGCCTAGTATATTTCGTAGTGCCGATTTCTAAATATTATAATTGTCCCTTGAACATACTCCACAGCGTGAATCACCACACGTTTTAACGGATGGTATGTTTTCAACTATATCGAATCACGCTTTTGTAAGTTAGTTGATCTTTTAAAAATTTCGGTTGTCTTCTACTATAAATATTATCGATTCTTCTTTTACCAATTTTTTCATTGTTTCACTTTGATGTAAAATCGGAAAATTCGATTTTGCAAACTTGAAGGCATTTTGTAGTGACGGATCATGAGAAGTCACAAACGGGAGGACATCATCATCGGTTGTCTGTTCCTTTGGTGTTCTAATTTGATTTGTAGACAATGTATTTGTTTTTTCGATACTGTCATATATAAGTTTTCATTGCAGTTCCTTTAATTTGTTTGTAGTGTTCACCATCGAAATAAAAAATATTTCCCTCATGGATAAAATCTGTTGTAGAGTCACTGGTTCAGACTTACTTATAATATAATTTGTAGGAGCCTTTATAATAGATAATTCAGCTGATCTGTTACTGTAACAATATATCCTGTACTGTGTTAAGCCGCTATATTCAAACTGACGAGGAAAGGTAACACCCGGGCACCGAAAGCTTAATTATTGTAATGCCTAGGTGGTCGAGTGGTCTAGCGCGTCGGCCACAGTGCCACGCGATTTGGTGACACGATATCTTAGTAGCATGAGTTGGAATCCCGTCCAGGGAAGAAAAAAAAATCTTGCTATTGCAAATTTACAGATCTAAGGTTGTTGGGTTGTTATTTAGGCGAATTATATATATATATATATATTAAGATCCATTTTGTTACATCTTGTGATCAATTTTATTTGACAATCGCCAATGGCAGTCAGCAGGATTAAAGAACATCAGTTGTTCGACCTGTTAGTCAAATGCGTTTTGTTTAAATATACTTTTTCACTTTTTTGGTCTTTTGGAATATGTTGTTTGTGCTGTTTTTAGACCCTTCTACAACGAAATTTGACTTACATGCACACGTATAAAAATTGCGGTTTTTATCCAACGCAATAATAGGTTTGAAGGTAGTTTTCAATTTAGACTCGTTTATATATATATAGATTGCCTAACAATGTAATTTTAACACACTATTTAGTATGTAAATATAAGAATGTTTAAAATATTTACAAAATGATGAAAATAAACGCAATATTTCGCTAAACCAACTAGCTTTATCAAGCGTGCATCTATCCAGGTGAAATCGGATGTGGATGATAAGAAACTTTTGCAGCTCAATGTGTATGTTGCACTTAGGTGCCTTGAAAATAAGATAATTTTGCAGCTCAATGTCTATGTTGAACTTGAATTTAGCTGCCTTGAAAATAAGAAATTTTGCAGCTCAATGTATATGTTGCACTTGGATATAGCTGCCTTGAAAATACATAATTGGTAGTTGAAGTTAGCAACGTCCATTGGCCAATATTACGGGATAAAAAGGACGATGCTTTGTTTTAAATTATTCTTTATCTTTCCTGTATCTTTTCTCGTCTTTTTCGTTAAGACCATCAGGTTCTAAAGTGTGGAGTTGGTGGATCCAAAAGTTTTCTCTTCTCCTTCTCGCCGTGGTGTCCCACTCGGTGTTGACTTCTATAATTTGGAAAGTAACATTATCGAAAGGATGTTTCGTTGAACGAAGATGTCTTGTGAGAGGACAGTTTCTGTTGGTTTTGTACGATGAACGATGGTTATTCAGCCGAATATTAAATTTGTCCATTGTTTCTCCCACATACTGAATGCCACAAGTGTCACATGTTAATATATAAATTGAGTTCTCCGTTTTACAGTTGGAATTAGAGTAGATGGTATAATTTTGTTTAGTAACGGAGCTGATGCAAGAACTGCTTGTATTGGCAGCTTTACAACACAAACAATTCCTTCGACCACATTGTTTGTAGCAACCGGGCGATGGAGTAGGCTGCTTTGCTAATACAGATGTCACTAATTTGTCACGGATGTTTTTAGGTCTTCTGAAGGCCATGACTGGTGGTGATGAAGGTCCGTTATAATGGTTCCGTTCTTGATGTAACTCGTAGTATCGAGGAAGTTTATTTTCAACTTAACAAAATATCACATCTGGTTACAAAATGATACAAAGAATCTTAAAATGTAGAGTTAAAAGGCATATTTCACTAAAAATAAGTAATTTCTGGGGATAAGCGATATCCAGAAAAAACAGGAAAGCGAGATAAATCCCAAATGGAAAAATATCCCGTTGAAATTGGTGATTTTCAAAACCGTGATAAATTCGTGTGCCTGATATCTTTACGACGTGCTGCGAAACAAAATCAACATTTCATAAATAAAGGGCGGAGAAGAAGATTTTACGTCTACGTCAAAAGTATGACCCTCTTAAGGAACCTTGCATAATGTGAAAAGATCCTTTTTTTTCTTTTTTTCTTTCTTTTCCGCCCTTTATTTATGAAATGTTGATTTTGTTTCGCAGCACGTCGTAAAGATATCAGGCACACGAATTTATCACGGTTTTGAAAATCACCAATTTCAACGGGATATTTTTCCGTTTGGGATTTATCTCGCTTTACTGTTTTTCTAGATATCGCTTATCCCAAGAAATTACTTATTTTTAATGAAATATGCCTTTTGACTCAACATTTTAAGTTTCTTTGTAGCATTTTGTAACCAGATGTGATATTTTGTTAAGTTGAAAAATTATATCATTGATTAAATGCTTGAATGTAATGAAATATATCATTTGACACCAAATTTGGTATTTGTACATCGGACGTAGCAGATTATACCCCTAATCTTCTGGAATTACATAGAAACCCCATATTTTAGGAATGAGGGACTTTAATCAACCGGTAGTGGATGATCAACTAGCCAAGCCCATACCGCATAGTCAGCTATAAAAGGCCCCTGAAATGACAATGTAAAACAATTCAAACGAGAAAAATAAAGGCCTTATTTTTGTTAAAAAAATAACGAAAAACAAATATGTAACACATAAACAAACGACAACCTCTGATTTACAGGCTCCTGACTTGGGACAGGCACATACATACAGAATGTGGCGGGGTTAAACATGTTAGTGGGATCCCAACACTCACCATAACCTGGGACAGCGGTATAACAGTATAACATAGGAACGAACTATAAAAATCAGTTGATTAAGGCTTAACTCATCATAGTATGACACATTTTGATTTTGTTTTTTATTTACAAAGGTTACTTTTGTATTTAAATAAAAGCTTCGCACATATGTATAAAATTTATTCAAACCTCAATGTCAACATGTTAGGTGGTCAGACCTTAAGTTGTTATTTAAACAATATTTTTTTTTTTCGAATCTAGTTGTGTACCGAAAAAAAATATATAAAAGGGCAGCCATTGTTTCGTTCGAGATTATACTCCTGTTCAATAAACTTCTAACTATAACGAATCGAATAAAGTTGCTGTAGAAGCTTAATTATTCAATGGTATTTTGAAACCATTCCGCCGAAAAATAAAGGTAAACTAACTTCTTAGTTCAATCGTTTGCAGTTATTTTACAACGAAAAGATTTTTCTCATTTAAAACTACCGACAGGTTTTTTTCTGTGAATAGCGTGTTAAGATTTTTTACAACTTTAATTAGTTTCAAAATGAAAATTACGTTTTGTTAGGAAAATTGAATCTGAAATAAAACTGTAAGTACTAAAAGACGCGCAATAAGATCTTCGATTTAGGATATATGAATAAAATTTAAATTAAACCTTGTCCTCCCAAATAGCAGCTCAGAATAATTTTGAATATATTCATCTCACAAGGCCCGTTTTTTCATTGATCAGTATGATGTACTACTTTCTCTTATCACACGATGTATACTTCTTTCACACGATGGAATGAATTAATTTTTGCAATATTATGGAAGCAGATGATATACAGTTTTAAAAAGTACTCTCAAATCGTGCTTTTGTGTTAATTGACCTGTTGATATAATTTATAATGCATTTTGTTATTTAATAATTACCTATTTAGTTATGTATCTTGTCTCAAAACTTTTAATATATACCAGCGTTTGGTATGACTATAAATTTTCACTTCTGTTCTCGTTCTATTACCTACACAGGTAATTTTGTAAAAAAAATATTACTGTACTCCATAACTGTATACCTTACAACAAAATTATTTTTATGCACGTGTACGTTATTTTATTTGGCGGCATTTTGTCCAAGGATATGATTGTCATTTTGTTATTGTTTAACATCCCACTCCTTGTTTTATTAATTCTTATAGTTACATTGCATGTGTCAATTTTTTCGTATAGAGTATGTTAACCTGTTAATATGTCTTTTGATTGAGTTGAGCAATTTCAATTGATATTTCAGAGTGTGTCTTTCTATAATGTGATGTTACACTATTGTTTCAGGTACGGGTGAAGCTTGGTACCTTTTAAAATGTTCAAACCCACTTCCTTTGTTTACACCTTTCCTTAGTCAGAAACGTGATGTTCTGTGGTTGTCGTCTGTTGATGTGGTTCATAAGTGTTTCCGTTTCTCGATTTTTATAGATAAGATCATTTGTTTTCCTGGTTTTTTTTGGGCCCTTCATAACCTGCTGTTCATTCGGGGCCAAGCTCCGTGTTAAATACCGTATTTGACCTATAATGGTTTGTTTTTATAAATTGTGAGTTGGACGGAGAGTTGTCTCATTGGCACTCATGTCCTATCTTTTTTTATCTGTTTACTTGAACAAACTAAGTTGATATTGCAATTTTTGACGGATTAGGTGATTTAACTTACTACGTTGAATGTAAAGAATATCGGTAAAATCGAATTATAATGTAGGTTCTCTTTAAAATCGAATTATCGTGATTTTTCTAAATCATTGTGACCTAGCTAGTATTTATAGGTCTTATGCTGATATCTTTATACTGCTGCTTCCGTAATCTTTATTGTTAAACCATTCTGGTCCGATTGAGTCTTTTAAACAAGTACTGCACAATATCAAAATTATGGTAAAGGGATACAGACTTTTTAATTTTCATACGTTAGGCTACATCACAATTAACCTGGTAAAAAGTTGTGGAAATTATTCTGATGTGATGGTTGATTTTAATATTTGATCATATAAAGATAAAACTTTTGACTGAAAAGAAAAGTAAAGATTGTATGAATATTGTTTTTTTGTGAGCTTTCAACAATAAACAGACTTTTTATATATGTCATCTTTTAGATTAATTGTTAACATACAAAAACGTTTTTTGAATTTTTTGTCAAGTAGGATACCCGGTACTGTAGTTCCATCGGAAGAACAGAGAAGTAAATTGGTTCATGTGTACATTAGTTGAGAGAGGTCGACAGGTTGACATTAGAAGGGTCGGCAAGTGTAAAAGTCGACAGGTTGACTAGTTTTAAGGTCAATATGTTGAAAGGTCGAGAACTTAAAAAGGTCGACATGACGACAGGATGACAAATGTATATGTCGACATGTTTACAAGTGTTAAGGTTAACAGGTTGACAGGTTGACATGGGGAAATGCCTGTACCAAGGCAGGAATATAAACGTTGTTATCCATTTGGTTGATGTGTTTGAGCTTTTGGTTTCTGACATTTGGTGAGGGACTTTCCGTTTTGAATTTTTCTCGGTATGTGGTATTTATTTTATTTTAATTGTTCATGTTGAATGTTGAAAGGATGTTGTTTGTATAATTATCATCTTCTTATATGTGATAGTCTTAGCTTTACAGTTTTCTCTTTATAAATATGTTATGGTTCATAAATGTTTTTGATGATTTTTGTGTCTTTTTAATAAAGACCATTTTGTGGTAAAAATATCTTTCCAAAATATTTACTGTTTTCACTAAAGCCTCATTGGGACACAAGATTCACCACATCATGAAAAGGTAAATCTATAAAGGAATACGTATATGAAAAAAATGTTCTAAACTATATCAAATAGTTAAGGTTACACATTTTTTTGTGTATATGAATTAATTCTAAAACACGCCATCAGCAAACTACCCGATCTATATAATTCCAAGCATGTTATATGCAAATACTTGTACAATACATATTGGTTTCACATAATGTTTTAACTATCCTTTTCAACATTCAACATTCGTTTTGAACATTGAATTTTCAATATTCAACATGCTTTTCAATATTCAACATGCGTTTCAATATTCAACATGCGTTTCAATATTCAACATGCGTTTCAATATACAACATTCGATTTTAACATTCAACATTGGTTTTCAGCATTCAAAATTCGATTTCAACATTCAGCATTCCTTTCCAATATTCAACATTAGATTTCAATATTCAATAATCGTTTTTTCCACATTCAACTTTCGTTTTCAATATGCAACATTCGTTTTTAACATTCAACATTCGATTTCAACATTTAACATTCGTTTTCATTATTCAACCTTAGTTTTCATTATTCAACATTCGTTTTCATTATTCAACATTCGATAGCAATATTCAACAATCGTTTTTCAACATTCATCATTTGTTTTCGTTTTCAATATTCTTTCCCAACATTCGTTTTCTCAACATTCATTTTCAACATTCAACATTCGTTTTTAATATTAAACATTCGATTTCAACATTCAACAATCATTTTTAACATTCGACCACCCATTTCAGCATTCAAAATTCGTTTCAGCATTCGTGCTTTTCAATATACGTTTTCAATATTTATGATTCAACATCCTTTTTCAATATTTAACACTCAACATTCTTTTACAATATTTAACACTCAACATTCTTTTTCAATATTTAACACTCAACATTCGCTTTCAACATTCAACCTTTAAAAATCATTTTTTTCAACATTTATTTTCAACATTCGCTTTCAACATTCAACCTTTAAAAAAAAAATTTCAACATCTATTTTCAACATTCAACATTTTATTTTAACATTCAACATTCGATTTCAACATTCAACATTCGTTTTTCAACATTCATAAATTTTAACATTCAAGATTTATTTTTAACATTCAACATTCGTTTTCAACACTCGATTTTCAACATTCAACATTCCTTTTTAACATTCAATTTTTAACATTCAACATTCATTTTCAATATTAAACATGCTAAACATTTATTTTCAATATTCAACACTCGTTTCTATTTAATTTTCAAACCTGAACATTTTTCTTGCCAATAAATGACATGATTTTAATAAAAATCAGAATATTCACGTAATTCTGAAATGTTAAACAGAGCAATTTAGGAACGTAAGAAGTAGAGTAAACAACTTTAAGACCGGGGTTTGAAATATAGTGAACATTTCAAGAACCTACAAAATTAAATCAATGTGACAAATCTTTTTCAAAAATCAATAACAACATGCACAGAAACATTTTAACTGGACGTGAAAACAATAACAGTTCGACTACAAAAAAAATGTTGACGGAAGAGTAAAACAAACAGTAAACTAACATCTTAGTTAACTAATTCTCGGAGAGTGTTATAACACTCTTTTGTGGAGATTGGCTAAATGGGAACTATACCACATCTTTTTATATAATGAAATCAGACCTTTGATCAAATATAAAAAGATATAACGAAACATTCTGTGGCGATTTTGGAAGATGGTGGTTCCTAAATTTTTATTAATACTGTCTATATTTGTGGAACTATTATTTACCTAACGTGGTAAATACTTTATGAGGGTGGTAAAGGGGGAGGGTGCTTGCACGGAATAAACGTGAAATAATTTCTGTCATGAGCGTTGCACGAAAAATAAAATACTTTGATGTGAACCTTTTGTGACTGAGTCACTGTGTATTCTTCTATGTATTAACTCTCTGTTTTACTTGATATTCCCGATTTAGTAAACACATTAATGATATAATTGGTTTACGGCTTTTAAAAAAGTATTTCTTGACGATCCCTGCCAAGTGTTTGAATTTTATTTGAAAAATACCGAGCACGCAAAATAAGCATTTGAAAATCACGATGCACGTTAATATTGTATGTTCCAGAATGACAGAAAACGTGTGTTTTCTAACCGGCAGCTTTTAATCAATTGTACGTTACTTTCACTTTTTCTTATACCGGAAGTAACGGGTATTGTTATAAATATAATGTCAATAGAAATCGTATAATTTTTAGACTGTTTTGAACATGTTGTAGTTATATTTTGTTATTTTTTCGAAATAGGGATAAATGTTAAAGTGTTTTATGTAGAGTTTATGTAGAAGGGAGTTTTATTTAGATCAAAGTTATTACTCCTTATGATCCATTTTTGCACCGACGTTGCGCACCTTTTTACAGTAATAGGACTGTAATGAATGGACGTCAAGTTGGTTACCTATTCCCTATTCCCTATTCGTTACCTATTCCCTATTCCCTATTCGTTACCTATTCGTTACCTATTCCCTATTCCCTATTCGTTACCTATTCGTTACCTATTCCCTATTCCCTATTCGTTACCTATTCCCTATTCCCTATTCGTTACCTATTCCCTATTCCCTATTCGTTACCTATTCCCTATTCCCTATTCGTTACCTATTCGTTACCTATTCCCTATTCCCTATTCGTTACCTATTCCCTATTCCCTATTCGTTACCTATTCTTTACCTATTCGTTACCTATTCCCTATTCCCTATTCGTTACCTATTCGAACAAAGTTTGGAGACTTATTGTTTTTGCTCAGTTTTTATTATTTTTATTATTCTTCTTCTTCCTCTTCTTCCTCTTCTTCCTCTTCTTCTTCCGCCACTTTAAAAATGAACTTGTCCGCAGCATTTCTCCAAAACTACTTGTCAGATTTACTTAGGGTTTCATAAAATGTTAGACTAATATGTCTAGGTGAGCCATTAATCGTTCATTTGTGCATTGGGGTCTATTAAGGGGTATTTTGGGGGGCAGAAAGAAGGGAGGGGTTTACTATAGAACCCTATGGGATTTTATTTTCTAAAATTTTCAAATGAATATAACTCGAAAACTGTAAGTGATAGATACATGCAGTCTTCAGAAATGATTAAAGGACAATAAAACAAATCACATGAAATATAGTGGAGTCCCTGGGGGTCATCCCTACCCCCTTCAATTCGAGAATATGCTTTTAAACTTGTAAACGGTCCAGATCCCCACCCCTAAACCACATATATTCTTGTATGGGACAATAAAACTAATCAAATGAAATTAAATAAAAGTTCCTGGGGGTCACCCCCACCCCGTTCAATTTGAGAATGTACTATTATCTTGTAAACGGTTCAGATCCCCAACCCTAAACCATATATATTCTTGAAAAGGACGACAAAACAAATCAAATGAAATTAAATGGAAGTCCCTGGGGGTCATCCCCATCCCGTTCAATTTTAGAATGTGCTATTATCTTGTAAACGGTCCAGATCCCCACCCCTAAACCATATATATTCTTGTAGGGGACAATAAAAATAATCAAATGAAATTAAATGGAAGTTCCGGGGGGTCACCCCCAACCCGTTCAATTTGAGAATGTACTATTATCTTGTAAATGGTCCAGATCCCCACCCCTAAACCATATATTGTCTTGTAGGGGACAATAAAACAAATGAAATGAAATAAAAGGAAAGTCCCTAGGGGGTCACCCCACCCCCTCTTGTTTGAAAACTTGTAAACGGTCAACATCCCCACCCCTAAACTATATATATTCTTGTAAGGGACAATAAAACTAATCAAATGAAATTAAATGGAAGTTCCTTGGGGGTCAACCCCACACCGTTCAATTTGAGAATGTACTATTATCTTGTAAATGGTCCAGATCCCCACCCCTAAACCATATATGTTCTTGTAGGGGACAATAAAACAAATAAAATGAGATAAAAAGGAAGTCCTGAGGGGGTCATCCCACCCCCTCTTGTTTGAAAACTTGTAAACGGTTAACATCCCCACTCCTAAACCATATATATTCTTATAGGGGACAATAAAACAAATAAAATGAAATGTAGGTAAAGTCCCTGGGGGTCACCACCACCCCTCCTGTTAGAATACTTGTAAATGGTGGAGATCACCACCAGTAAGCCATATATATTCTTGTATGGGACAAAAAATCAAATCAAATGAACATGGGACCATATGAATAGCGAGTTATGGGAGCTTTATTTGGGAGACTTCGTAACAGCATCCTGTTACAATTACTTCTTGTTGTTTATACTCTTATATCTGGTAATAGTTCTAAATTTGTTGAGGTAAAATGATCTTTTTATGACCTATTTATATGTGTTTGTGCTCAACCGATCCTTTTACTTTATGTTCGATACTCATGTGTTCCTTATTTGATTTTTATACGTTCTTCCTTTTAACTGCTTTATGTCCGTATGTTTGAAGATGGATCTTGGTTCGAAGGGATGAAATCACCGTGTTAGCGCTTGCATAAAAAAAAGATGTGGTATGATTGCCAATGAGACAACAACCCACAATAGACCAAAATGACACAGAAACTATCAACTATAGGTCAATGTACGGCCTTCAACAATGAGCATAGCCCAAACCGTGTAGTCACCTATAAAAGGCCCAGATATGACAATTTCAAACAATTCAAACAACAAAACTAACGGCCGTATTTCATATACAAAAAAAATAAACGGAAAACAAATATGTAACACAAAAACAAACGATAACTACTTAATTTCAGGCTCTTGTCTAGGGACAGGCACATACTAACATAATGTGGTGGGGTTAAACATGTTAGCAGGGTGTACATCGTTTCGGAGCATGCTATTACCTTGTTTAATTCGTTCCATCACTCGCTTATAATTCGCTTATAATACGTGTATCATACGTTGCACCTTTTAAAACATGATTTTCAATTGTTTTGTTGTCTCTGGTGGTAGATTTGGGTTCTTAGAGGTGATATAACTCTATAAGCGCATATGTACCCGTTCCAGCGCTCGGATAATACCCTGTTAAATATTTCGTTACTTATTCGCTTTTAATACGTTTGTTGTACGTTGCACCTTTTAGAAAAGGATTTTTAATTGTGTTCATGTCTCTGGTGGTAACAATGTGTTCTTAGAGAAGAAATGACCCTATTAGAGCGCATGTACCCGTTCCAGAGCTCGGTTAATACCCTGTTACCTATTCGTTACCTATTCGTTACCTATTCACTTATAATACGTTTGTTGTACGTTGCACCTTTTAGAAAAGGATTTTCACTTGTGTTCATGTCTCTGGTGGTAACAATGTGTAATTAGAGATGAAATGACCCTATTAGCGTGCATGTACCCGTTCCAGCGCTCGGTTAATACCCTGTTACCTATTCGTTACTTATTCGCTTTTAATACGTGTGTTGTACGTTGCACCTTTAAGAAACGATTTTCAATTGTGTTCATGTCTCTTGTGGTAATAATGTGTTCTTATAGATGAAATACCCCTATTAGCGCATATTACCCGTTCCAGCGCTCGGATAATACCCGGTTACTTATTCGTTCCTTATTCGCTTTTAATGCGCAGGGTATACGTTGCACCTTGAAATAAATCGTTTTTTTAATTGTGTTCGTGTCTCTGGTGGTAACAATGTCTTCTTAGAGATGAAATGACCCTATTAGCGCGCGTGTACCCGTTCCAGCGCTCGGTTAATACCCTGTTACCTATTCGTTACCTATTCGTTACCTATTCACTTATAATACGTTTGTTGTACGTTGCACCTTTTAGAAAAGGATTTTCAATTGTGTTCATGTCTCTGGTGGTAACAATGTGTAATTAGAGATGAAATGACCCTATTAGCGTGCATGTACCCGTTCCAGCGCTCGGTTAATACCCTGTTACCTATTCGTTACCTATTCGTTACCTATTCACTTATAATACGTTTGTTGTACGTTGCACCTTTTAGAAAAGGATTTTCAATTGTGTCCATGTCTCTGGTGGTAACAATGTGTTCTTAGAGATGAAATGACCTTATTAGCGCGCATGTACCCGTTCCAGCGCTCGGTTAATACCCTGTTACCTATTCGTTACCTATTCACTTATAATACGTTTGTTGTACGTTGCACCTTTTAGAAAAGGATTTTCAATTGTGTTCATGTCTCTGGTGGTAACAATGTGTTCTTAAGAGATGAAATGACCCTATTAGCGCATATCTACCCGTTCCAGCGCTCGGTTAATACCCTGTTACCTATTCGTTACCTATTCACTTATAATACGTTTGTTGTACGTTGCACCTTTTAGAAAAGGATTTTCAATTGTGTCCATGTCTCTAGTGGTAACAATGTGTTCTTAGAGATGAAATGAACTTATTAGCGCGCATGTACCCGTTCCAGCGCTCGGTTAATACCCTGTTACCTATTCGTTACCTATTCACTTATAATACGTTTATTGTACGTTGCACCTTTTAGAAAAGGATTTTCAATTGTGTTCATGTCTCTGGTGGTAACAACGTGTAATTAGAGATGAAATGACCCTATTAGCGTGCATGTACCCGTTCCAGCGCTCGGTTAATACCCTGTTACTTATTCGTTCCTTATTCGCTTTAAATACGCGTGCTATGCGTTGCACCTTGAAATAAGAAGTAACGAATAGGTAACAAGGTATTAGCCGAGCGCTGGAACGGGTACATACGCGCTAAAAGGGTTATTTCATCTCTAAGAACACATTGTTACCACCAGAGACATGAACACAAATACAAATCTTTTTCTAAAAGGTGCAACATACAATAAACGTATTATAAGCGAATAGGTAACGAATAGGTAACGAATAGGTAACAGGGTATTAACCGAGCGCTGGAACGGGTACATGCGCGCTAATAAGTTCATTTCATCTCTAAGAACACATTGTTACCACCAGAGACATGGACACAATTGAAAATCCTTTTCTAAAAGGTGCAACGTACAACAAACGTATTATAAGTGAATAGGTAACAAATAGGTAACGAATAGGTAACAGGGTATTAACCGAGCGCTGGAACGGGTTCATGCACGCTAATAGGGTCATTTCATCTCTAATTACACATTGTTACCACCAGAGACATGAACACAATTGAAAATCCTTTTCTAAAAGGTGCAACGTACAACAAACATATTATAAGTGAATAGGTAACGAATAGGTAACAGGGTATTAACCGAGCGATGGAACGGGTTATATATGCGCTAATAGGGTCATTTCATCTCTTAGAACACATTGTTACCACTAGGTAACAGGGTATTAATCGAGCGCTGGAACGGGTACATGCGATTTAATAGGGTCATTTCGTCTCTAAAAACATATTGTTACCACCATAGACATGAACACAATTAAAAAAACAATTTATTTCAAGGTGCAGCGTATACTTACCCCGCGCATTAAAAGCTAATAAGTAACAGGGTATTATCCGCGCGCTCGAACGGGTACATGCACGCTAATGGAGTCATTTTATCTCTGAGAAGACATTGTTACCACCAGAGACATGAACACAATTGAAAATCCTTTTCTCAAAGGTGCAACGTACAACAAACGTATTATAAGTGAATAGGTAACGAATAGGTAACAGGGTATTAACCGTGCGCTGGAACGAGTACATGCGCGCTAATAGGGTCATTTCATCTCTAATTACACATTGTTACCACCAGAGACATGAACACAAGTGAAAATCCTTTTCTTAAAGGTGCAACGTACAACAAACGTATTTAAAGCGAATAAGAAACGAATAGGTAATGAATAGGTAACAGGGTATTAACCGAGCGCCGGAACGGGTAGATATGCGCTAATAGGGTCATTTCATCTCTTAAGAACACATTGTTACCACCAGAGACATGAACACAATTGAAAATCTTTTTCTAAAAGGTGCAACGTACAACAAACGTATTATAAGTGAATAGGTAACGAATAGGTAACGAATAGGTAACAGGGTATTAACCGACCGCTAGAACGGGTACATGCGCGCTAATAAGGTCATTTCATCTCTAAGAACACATTGTTACCACCAGAGACATGGACACAATTGAAAATCATTTTCTAAAAGGTGCAACGTACAACAAACGTATTATAAGTGAATAGGTAACGAATAGGTAACGAATAGGTAACAGGGTGTTAACCGAGCACTGGAACGGATACATGCACGCTAATAGGGTCATTTCATCTCTAATTACACATTGTTACCACCAGAGACATGAACACAATTGAAAATCCTTTTCTAAAAGGTGCAACGTACAACAAACGTATTATAAGTGAATAGGTAACGAATATGTAACGAATAGGTAACAGGGTATTAACCGAGCGCTGGAACGGGTACACGCGCGCTAATAGGGTCATTTCATCTCTAAGAAGACATTGTTACCACCAGAGACACGAACACAATTAAAAAAACGATTTATTTCAAGGTGCAACGTATACCCTGCGCATTAAAAGCGAATAAGGAACGAATAAGTAACCGGGTATTATCCGAGCGCTGGAACGGGTAATATGCACTAATAGGAGTATTTCATCTATAAGAACACATTATTACCACAAGAGATATGAACACAATTGAAAATCCGTTTCTTAAAGGTGCAACGTACAACAAACGTATTAAAAGCGAATAAGTAACGAATAGGTAACGAATAGGTAACGAATAGGTAACAGGGTATTAACCGAGCGCTGGAACGGGTACATGCACCCTAATAGGGTCATTTCATCTCTAATTACACATTGTTACCACAAGAGACATGAACACAATTGAAAATCCTTTTCTAAAAGGTGCAACGTACAACACACGTATTATAAGTGAATAGGTAACGAATAGATAACAGGGTATTAACCGAGCGCTGGAACGGGTACATGCATGCTAATAGGGTCATTTCATCTCTAATTACACATTGTTACTACCAGAGACATTAACACAATTGAAAATCCTTTTCTAAAAGGTGCAACGTACAACAAACGTATTATAAGTGAATAGGTAACGAATAGGTAACAGGGTATTAACCGAGCGCTAGAACGAGTACATGCGCGCTAATAGGGTCATTTCATCTCTAATTACACATTGTTACCACCAGAGACATGAACACAAGTGAAAATCCTTTTCTTAAAGGTGCAACGTACAACAAACGTATTTAAAGCGAATAAGTAACGAATAGGTAATGAATAGGTAACAGGGTATTAACCGAGCGCTTGAACCGGTAGATATGCGCTAATAGGGTCATTTCATTTCTTAAAAACACATTATTACCACCAGAGATATGAACACAATTGAAAATCCTTTTCTAAAAGGTGCAACGTACAACAAACGTATTAAAAGCGAATAAGTAACGAATATTTAACAGGGTATTATCCGAGCGCTGGAACGGGTACATATGCGCTTATTGAGTTATAATACCTCTAAGAACCCAAATCTACCACCAGAGACAACAAAACAATTGAAAATCATGTTTTAAAAGGTGCAACGTATGATACACGTATTATAAGCGAATTATAAGCGAGTGATGGAACGAATTAAACAAGGTAATAGCATGCTCCGAAACGATGTACACCCTGCTAACATGTTTAACCCAACCACATTATGTTAGTATGTGCCTGTCCCTAGACAAGAGCCTGAAATTAAGTAGTTATCGTTTGTTTTTGTGTTATATATTTGTTTTCCGTTTATTTTTTTGTATATGAAATACGGCCGTTAGTTTTGTTGTTTGAATTGTTTGAAATTGTCATATCTGGGCCTTTTATAGGTGACTACACGGTTTGCTCATTGTTGAAGGCCGTACATTGACCTATAGTTGGTAGTTTCTGTGTCATTTTGGTCTATTGTGGGTTGTTGTCTCATTGGCAATCATACCACATCTTTTTTTTATGCAAGCGCTAACACGGTGATTTCATCCCTTCGAACCAAGATCCATCTTCAAACATACGGACATAAAGCAGTTAAAAGGTAGAACGTATAAAAATCAAACAAGGAACAAATGAGTATCGAACATAAAGTAAATGATCGGTTGAGCACAAACACATATAAATAGGTCATAAAAAGATCATTTTACCTCAACAAATTTAGAACTATTACCAGATATAAGAGTATAAACAACAAGAAGTAATTGTAACAGGATGCTGTTTTTTTTGTCCGATACAAGAATATATATGTCTTACTGGTGGGGATCTCCACCATTTACAAGTATTCAAACAGGAGGGTGGTGGTGACCCCCAGGGTCTTCACCTACATTTCATTTTATTTGTGTTATTGTCCCCTACAAGAATATATATGGTTTAGGGGTGGGGATGTTGACCGTTTACAAGTTTTCAAACAAGAGGGATGGGATGACCCCCTCAGGACTTCCTTTTTATCTCATTTTATTTGTTTTATTGTCCCCTACAAGAACATATATGGTTTAGGGGTGGGGATCTGGACCATTTACAAGATAATAGTACATTCTCAAATTGAACGGGGTGGGGTTGTCCCCAAGGAACTTCCATTTAATTTCATTTGGTTAGTTTTATTGTCCCTTACAAGAAATATATATAGTTGAGGGGTGGGGATGTTGACCGTTTACAAGTTTTCAAACAAGAGGGGAAGGGGTGACCCCCTAGGGACTTTTCTTTTATTTCATTTCATTTGTTTTATTGTCCCCTACAAGAATATATATGGTTTAGGGGTTGGGATCTGGACCATTTACAAGATAATAGTACATTCTCAAATTGAACGGGGTGGGGTGACCCCCAGGAACTTCCATTTAATTTCATTTGATTAGTTTTATTGTCCCTTACAAGAATATATATAGTTTAGGGGTGGGGATGTTGACCGTTTATAAGTTTTCAAACAAGAGGGGGTGGGGTGACCCCCTAGGGGACTTTCCTTTTATTTCATTTCATTTGTTTTATTGTCCCCTACAAGATAATATATGGATTAGGGGTGGGGATCTGGACCATTTACAAGATAATAGTACATTCTCAAATTGAACGTGGTGGGGGTGACCCCCAGGAACTTCCATTTAATTTCATTTGATTATTTTTATTGTCCCCTACAAGAATATATATGGTTTAGGGGTGGGGATCTGGACCGTTTACAAGATAATAGCACATTCTAAAATTGAACGGGATGGGGATGACCCCCCGGGGACTTCCATTTAATTTCATTTGATTTGTTTTATCGTCCTTTTCAAGAATATGTATGGTTTAGGGGTGGGGATCTGAACCGTTTACAAGATAATAGTACATTCTCAAATTGAACGGGATGGGGTGACCCCAAGGAACTTTTATTTAATTTCATTTGATTAGTTTTATTGTCCCATACAAGAATATATATGGTTTAGGGGTGGGGATCTGGACCGTTTACAAGTTAAAAGCATATTCTCGAATTGAAGGGGGTAGGGATGACCCCCCAGGGACTCCCCTATATTTCATGTGATTTGTTTCATTGTCCTTTAATCATTTCTGAAGACTGCATGTATCTATCACTTACTGTTTTCAAGTTATATTCATTTGAAAATTTTAGAAAATAAAATCCCATAGGGTTCTGTAGTAAACCCCTCCCTTCTTTCTGCCCCCCCCCAAAAAAAAATACCCCTTAATAGACCCCAATGCACAAATGAACGATTGATGGCTCACCTAGACATATTAGTCTAACATTTTATGAAACCCTAAGTAAATTTGACAAGTAGTTTTGGAGAAATGCTGCGGACAAGTTCATTTTTAAAGTGGCGGAAGAAGAAGAGGAAGAAGAGGAAGAAGAAGAATAATAAAAATAATAAGAACTGAGCAAAAACAATAAGTCTCCAAACTTTGTTCGAATAGGTAACGAATAGGGAATAGGGAATAGGTAACGAATAGGGAATAGGGAATAGGTAACGAATAGGGAATAGGGAATAGGTAACGAATAGGTAACGAATAGGGAATAGGGAATAGGTAACGAATAGGTAACGAATAGGGAATAGGGAATAGGTAACGAATAGGGAATAGGGAATAGGTAACCAACTTGACGTCCATGCATCTCAACGGGTGATGTTTCTCGATTACATTAACATAGTAACGATAATCATCATGGATCTTTAGTTAAAAACAGGCTCTGAAAGCGACACTGAAGGTAAAGAAGGAATAATTCTAGTAAACTATTTTTTTTTAACAGAGTCTGAGTATTGTATATAACTTCATTAGAAAAATCAAAAAACGATAAGTAGACTGACAAATAAAGTACTGGTCTTCGGAAGGGGACAGTCCTGTCTGCGTATTCATTTCTCCGTTTCACCAACTTTTGACAAATCAAGTACTGGGCATCGCAAGGGGGCAGCCCTGTCTGCGTATTCATTTGACGAACTTTAAACTTTCTCTTTACAGATAAATGAAATATAAATAATATGAAACATGAATGCATGGATTAGTTTTTATCCATGTTTCTTTAACCTTAAAAATTGAAAGAATATCCCATATTCCAATTTGGTATTATTGAGGAATGGTAGAACCTTTAAAACAGGATTTTGTCTTTACTTATTCGGGACTACGGAATTTCGTTTCTTTATATTCGGGGTTTCGGAATCGGACAGCCCCAAACCCTAATCCCTAAATTTATAGATTCTGGAACTAAAATACCACAAACTATTTCCAGAAATAATTTGAAATTACGGAACTACATGTACAAACGTCAAAAACTCCATTCCAATTCCCCTGTACCCATATATACTTACTCTATAGATAGAATCATATACAAGTATCTTATTTCATTCTATCCCTAGTTTGTCTACTCTTTGTCAGCATAAAAGCGAGTTTAATATTTTGTAACTGCGACTGTATGAGATGGTGCTTACAGGAAAACTTAATTCCCTTTTGCAAACAAAACTGTTACTACCGATGCTGCTACCGAATTGCTGATGGAGAAGGAATTGGAAGAAGACATTGATCATTGTGTTGATGATGATGTGCTACCTTTAGAAACACAGACTGCCCTGAAACAACTGAAAACTTGAAAAAGAGCATGCATGAGTGGCGCGAGATTGTGCGGTCTTGCCATGCTCATCGCGATAAGGATATCAGCAGACCAAATTATGATTCTGAAACGATTTGACTGAACCGTCCATAGAAAAATTTGGAAAACTCTACTGAATCGATGTTTGTTCTATGTTCTGGCAGCAGACTCAAATCAGTGATATTTGGATGATTATCTTACATATAAATTTAAATAAAGTTGTTAAAAATTTGGTGTTAGTAAAAGTCTTAAAAAATGAATAATTTATGTAAAAAGTGTCCAAATTCAAAACATTATCAAACTCTCTAAAAATGCCTAGAATGCAGGATTTTGCACCATTCATTTCATACCCTCCAAAAAAAAATATGCCTAATATATAAAAGAAAGGGCCTAAAAGAAAACGCGTGATGTTTTTAAAACTGAAAAGATGCTGCGGTAGTCCTCTTCAACTTTAGCTTATGACAGCTAATTTGTATTTTGCTCCTCGTTTTTTATTCAAAAAATGAAGTCTGCAAACAATGAAACAAGTCCGTAAAAAAATAATGTTTTACTTACTCGCAAAAACGATGATGCTCTTGCAGCAATCGGAATCTTCGGTTAAACTAAAATACTTTTGAGATTCTTTATGCTCTTCCTCTACGATGTCGTAGTTGTGGAAGAATGACCTACTATGACGTAACAAGAAGTTTACTCTACGCGCAGGAATGAAATAATGCATGCAGGAAACTTAAGTATGATTTATGAACAGACGTAAGAACTGTTTTTGCTTAACTGTCTCACAGTGTAACTTTGGTGAAGAGAGAATTTGAGAATTTTGATTATGCAGTTTTAAATAAACTGATCTACAAAATTTGGCGCAAGAATTCGATAAGTTCACGTATTATGACGTTATTTGACGTTGCCCTTTAGGCTTTTTCTGTAGAAATCAATCGTAACTACTCGGCCATTCTCGCTATGCAGTACAATAAATATTTCTTCGTGCAGCCAGACAGGCAGAGTAGTTCTGATGGTATACTGATGACTGATACAGCCTCGGTTGAGGTCGATCCCGACAATTCTGCTTAAAAAATCACAAGCAAGTTAAATATATTGATGTCTTAAAATATAGAGTGGGGCGCTTATATTCGCCGGTGACATGATTTTGAGGTGTAAATTTCAAAGGATAGGTATTTAAAAATGGAAGAAATATGCCGGTAAATTATATTATTACAAAAATATGATTATTTTTTAAACTGAGACAATATGTCGGCACTTACCGCAAAGGACCGAAAAACAGACAACGATTTTCGGCCAATTTCCTGAATGAAAAAATGATTTCAAAGAAGTATTTCTTAGTAATTCTTTGACTGATTGCCCCAAACTTCAGTTTTTTTACACCTTTGAAATGTCTGCTATTCTTATATAATGAAATTGATTTGATAAATATTGCTTAAAGCTGCAGTTATTTGGTTTTAAATAGATGTATAAAAACGGCAAATATGTGTCCCCCTTTGACAAAACATCAGGAAATTTATAATAGCCTTTAATCTAACTTTTCAGATGATTTTTTTTTCTTCAAAGAAACACATTTTCATGCTAAGAATACTTTGTTTTTGATGTTATCTTCATAAAGAAATATCAGTATACTTCAAAAACATAAAGACCTGAACATAAACTGCAGAAAACATGGAAAGTTATGGCGAAAATGAGCACCCCACTCTATTTGTTATGTTTCAATAATTTTTAGAGGATAATTATTTTCGGGAGATGAATTACTATCGTGTACTTCAGAAACATGGTCCAGGAAGGACCATGCCCCCATAGTGGGGACATACAAAATAAAGAAGACCGTTCTCCATTTCTACTCGATAGAGGTGCCTAATTTTTTCATAAAGATCATATGAAAGTTTTAAAAAAATCGAGGCGAAGATTTTTTTGAAACACCTCATAGCATATCAATATACGTAATGGAATAATAGACGAAAATGGTGCCTTCTTCAATTTCGAAAAAAAAATCTATAATTTTACAATTCATTGACACATATTGTTATATTTAAAGGGGTTTCATACCGGCCATGTAAGGATTCACCTTTTCATCACATTTGAATGAAAATTCACTTTAAAAACAGTAACTCTTCCAATTTCCAAATCATCTACCGACCATGCAAGGAAAAACCTATAAAAAATTGAGACCCGGGCCCTACATTAAAACGGTAACAACTTTTTGCCCTGGCTGGAACACACGTGTTCTTTACGAATTTCGATGCCCAAAACTCGCGAGAATAGGATGTAAAAAAAATTTAGCAAATCGAAGGATAGGGTTTTTTTTGTTTCCTTTTTTGATATAGACATTTAATCCTACAGTGCAGAAAATTATAATCCGAAATTCTATGTTCAGATGTAAAAAAAAAAAGAAAAGATTTCCTTATATTTCAATGTTCGAAAATGAAAATAATATGTAAACTCGTATATTTTTCTCATATAGATATGTTTACAATCGACAGTAGACTATTTATCTAGTCTTTGCCGCAAACGAAAAAAAAAATACAAAAGAGCGCCATTGTTTAGTTGACGTCGACCGACGTAAAATAGTCCAATTTTCGGCGTAGGACTGCTGAGCGCCGCCGAAACACATTTTAGCCAAAAAAGCACACCCGGTTGTCCTACTGAAAAATTCGCCTTGATTGATTGTTCGCCCTTTTTGACATAGAGATGATACCATGCATTTGTAATTTTTTCTTTGGTTATGTTTTTATTTTTTGTTGTTGTTGTTAAAATTGTTTTTCGTAAATGGGTAATTTCCTAATTTACAATACAAAATATCAATTTTTATTAATTATAAAAATAAGAAGATATGGTAGGATAGCCAAGTTGACAGTACAACTCTCTATACAATTACCTATATAGTTCTTAATTTCTGTGTCATTTTGGTTATCTTTTGGAGACTTAGTTGTCCAAATGGCAATTATATCATATCTTCTTATTTTTCAAAACGACAAATAACGAAACAAAAAACCGCACTTCCAAAAGAGAGACGAAAGATTCCAAAAGGACATTATTCAAACTCATTGACAAGTTCACCGCCTTACTAAAAACAAAAAGATCAACAGACAAACAACAGTAAACACAACCGTAGACAACATATTTCTCATTTTTTGTTGATAATTTTATTCCCCCCCCCCCCAAGTTCTTGATTCAGGTATGTGAATTTATAAAACTAACCTATGTATGAATTTTAGCTTCTCAATACTATTACCTCGTATCACAAACCAAATATGATCCTCCTATACACTCTAGGAATATGATTGGTTAAAAGCAACCGCATGGAGACTGTACATGTGTATATTTCGTAATAGGTTAGTAGGCGGGACGTATTTCAATACACGATTAAAAGTGGTGTTAGGCCCTTTATAAAAACTATACACGGTATTCAGTGAGGGAAAATCTGTGGTGTAAGTCCCTTTATAAAAACAACATGGTGTTCAGTGAGGAAAAATCTTTAAGGTTTCAAAAATTGATGATAAACGATTGAAATAAATTCATAAAACAAATTTAGAGTTAACAAGTTGTTATTGTTGGCATTTGTTTTGTATAGACCTATATACATGGAAGAAGGTTCTTATACTAACGTTGAATTGCAGACTTGCCAATGATCACTTTGATATGCCACTATAGTATAAATACCACATGTTAAGATAGTCGGTAAGATAAATTCTGTACATAGTGTGCTTGTGACCTAATATGATATATAGAGAATATCATATCATAGTGGCTTTTTCAAAATCACATCCGTTTCAACCCGAGACACCAATATGATACAAAGAGCTCTGAATAGAGAAAAATGCATTAAAAAATTGCAGAATACAAAAAAATATGAATGTCCTCCGCTGCTAACGCTGGTTTCATACATTCGTTTTATTAACTATAATATCTAACTAATGTATGTGCTTTAGAACCGATATTTATAATATCAGTATATATTCAAATTTGAGAATTTGTTTTTCGCACTTTCAATTTGATTAGTTATTCGAATCTTATATTGACATTTCAAGTAATAATTTCTATGCTACATATAATTCAAGTTTTAGTCACTTACAACGCACTTTTTTTCATATTTTGTATAAATTATAAAAAAAAATGAATGAAAATTTCTAAATCATTAATTTCTATATTTTTTTGCATATGACAAATTATTAAAATTAGCTAGTGTATTGTAGTATACCAGATTTGTATTTGAAGATTTATCCATCGTTTTAAAATAATTAATCGGACTCGATAATTCGTCCACACCTATGTCAAAATTTATTGCCAAGCATATTTGATTACAATAATAATACCTTGATTATTTTCCAATCATTTTAGATCAAAGTTTTTAACAGGTTATCTAATTAATATCTGACGCGTTATAAACTGTGGAAAACACGATTTGATAGACTAAATTTCCGTGTCGGTTCCTATGGCAGGAGCCTACCCAACATAACAGTGTGTTGATATATTCCAAACTAGAATTAGAAAGTCAGAATTGACATTAACTCTGAACAATAGATCTGGGACTAATACATTTAGATATTGGCCCCAAAATTGATAAACAGCTAAAAGTGAATTCAGAGGATGACACCCTGGAACTAATCAGCGCTGACATTTTTTTTATAAAACTTGACTAAACTGAAATGGGCTTATTGTACAAGTATGTATATTTAATATTTCAGTTTTATATTGATATCAAATAACTAGCCATACTAAATCTTGACTAAAAATTAATTTCAAGATGTTCTCTTTTCTCGTTCTTAAATATTAATTTCTTATGTTATAAAATTTGAATGTTTTAAAAAAAGTATTTATATAGGAAAGATTAGAAATATCCTCGTGGTTAATTTGACTTGTATATCAAACCGGCTAAAATATCATACCCCTATAAGCGTTGACTCAATACTACACCCCAGTTCATAGTTTCTATTTCTTAAACCTTCAATATTTATTTCTGATTCTTCTTATTTTCTGTATTTCAATTTGCATACCTTTTTTTTTTTAGACCTGTATGAAGCTTGTGTAAACTTTCTTGCCTTCACATTTAATACCCATCACTATTTAGACCGAATCACGGTAAAAGGTGGTCATTTTTCATTTCAGAGGAACAATAATCGTTTCTGGCCAATTACGAGATAACTTGACCAACAATTAAATACATGATTTGACTGTGGTTTATCAACATTTTCCACTATAAATGCAAATTTTAGGTTGAATATTAATAGCTGGTCACCAAATTGGATTACAATTGTGCGAGAAATGTTTTAGTTGGTGAGAAAAATGAAAACATATCTATATATCTAAATTAGAGAAAATGTGGTATGATTGCCATTGAGACAACTCTACAAGAGAATAAACGACACAAACACTTACATCTATAGGTAACCGTACGGCCTTCAGTAAGACCCATACCGCATAGTCAGCTATAAAAGTTACTGAAAAGACAAATAGAAAACAAATTCAAACATAAAACTAACGGCCTGATTAATGTACAAAATAATGAACTTTAAACAAATATGTATATGTCTGTGGTAGATTATAACTGTTCATGGTACAAATTTTCATGGTTAACCTAGAATAACTAAATAACTAAAAACGTAAAGTATATGTCAAGGAGACAGCAACCCAGAGACACAGATAACATAAACATAACATAAAACAAATGCTTCCGTTTCCTACAACAGAGGTCAATGGTTCTTGCAAACGATTGAAGTATTGCTGCAAGAGCCCAGTACCTGAATGAATATTAAAAAAGAAGATGTAGTATGATTGAATGAGACAACTCTCCACAAGAGACTAAATGGCATAGAAATTAACAACTATATGTCACCGTACGACCTTCAACAATGAGCAAAGCCCATATCGCATTAAGCTATTTTGCATGTGGTAGTTTGATTCCGATATTACGTTTTACGTTATAACTTAATAATTCCAGGATGATTGTAGTATATATTAATTAGTTCGCTTTTCTATGGAAAACTATCAATGCGACAGAAACCCAACGAAAACAATAGCAAAACGTCACAGAGGCATCATTCAGTGTTCAGCAATAGATAAAGCTGTCGATACAATTTGTCAATCTCCAAATCATCACGAGCTTATAAAGGGCAAGTTTGGTGGCTATAAAAAATTTATATGAAAGCATAATCCACGGGGTTAAATAAATTCTAGTCTATATCGACACAGCGCATCAGATACATTCTAATGACAAAGAACAATAAGGAATTTAATATGTGGGATATACATCTTTAAAACAACAACTGAATGTGGCATTTTTACCAGTCCGGTAAATAATATCATATATTGTGCAAACTAAAGAGCTGATTTACCCGGAAAATACCAAAAACTGTCAACTGGACAAAGCACTGCACGACAGATATCCGTTCATTTAACTAAAATGATTTTCTAAGATTTATAAAAGCAACGAATTCAATAAAACAATATATGTATACTGATGCCTGTACAGAAGTTCTAAGCTACTGAGGAGGTTTTTTTACATAGATATAGGAAGATGTGGTAAGAGTGCCAATGAGACAACTCTAAATCCAAATAACAATTCATAAAAGTAAACCATTATAGGTCAAGGTACGGCCTTCAACACGTAGCCTTGGTTCACACCGAACAACAGCCTATTTAAAAAGGCCCAAAAAATTACTATTGTAAAACCATTCAAACGGGAAAACCAACGGTCTTTCAACGGTATATGAAAACGAGAAACACGTATGAACTACATAAACAGACGACAACTACTGTACCTCAGATTCCTGACTTAGGACAGGTGCAAACATTGGCAGCGGGATTAAACATTTTAAGGGTACCAAACCTTCTCCCTTTTTCTGAAACAATAGTATGTAATATCATGCATGATATGTTTCCCAGTCTGGTCCTATCTAACAGTCGTCTAATTCTCTTCACTATGATTATCTAATATTAGTCTGTATATGTTATTTCAGCTTTATTCCATTAGAGGTGCCTCTTATTCTACTGCTGGCATATTTGCAACCCTTTAACGCTCAAAGTAAGTGATAATTTTAAGACCATTTTGCTTGCATATTTTAGGTTATTGCTGCATAACGGCATATTTTTTAAATGAATCTGACTTAAATCAGATGACCAAATACATTCGGTGTCGGGTAGATTAATGCGTATTAGTTATCACTAAAATAGATTTAGACGACGGACATTCTTATAAAACAAGATTCTTTGTATGTATAGTTGTCTTTCTAATACAAATTCATTCCTCATGATTGAATAATCATGTTCTCCGATACAAAGCTTGACAAATTAAACATGAAAAATTGGCGATATTGCATCAAAACTGTCTTCACTAGCCTTAGCTGTAAGAAGATGTAACAAGAGACAACCATCTCTATCCAAGTCACAATTTGTAAAAGTAAACTATTATAGGTCAAAGTATGGTATTCAGCATGGAGCCTAGGCACACACCGAAAACAGCAAGCTATAAAGGGCCACAAAATGACTAGTGTAAACCATTCAAACAGGAAAACCAACTGTCTAATCTTTAAAAAATGAGAACGAGAAAGTTATGAACCACATTAACAAACGATAACCACTGAACATCGGATTCCTGACTTACAGGTGCAAAGCATTCATTGCGGTATCAAGGTCAAAATATTGATGTATGCATGTATATTCCAATATAAGTCTAGATATACGAAAATATTTATATGTACTTGAAAACCGACTTCTACAAGTCAGAAAACAATTCTGTATACCTTCGTCAAATTCTGTAAACACCAAAATAATTCGGGATATGTTATTAATATAGAAATAATTCTATCCTTTGAAAAATCTGACAGCGAATGTATTTGCCTCAACTCATATAAAGCCTTCTTCCATATAATAAAAAGTCAAAATATCGAACTTCAAGAAAAAATATTCAAAACCATATAGGAATCTAGAGGGGGGGGGGGGGGGGGGGGGCGGCTTTTCGTGGGAAAAATTTTTGTTGATTATATAGGGAATCACTGTAGCATGGCGGGAACGGTCCCCCTAAGCACAGTCAGCGCCCCCTCTTTATGAAAAGTTTTGGATCCGCCATTGAAAACGGAAAGTCTTTATGCAAATGGCAAAATCAAAATTTCAAACACATCAAACTAATGGTAAACAATTGTCATATTCCTGACTTGGTACGGGCATTTTCTTGTGTAGAATATGGAAAATTATATCTTAGATACACTTACTGCATGAATCTGTGATGAGCTGATTAAAGCTGTTATGTTCTACTTTGGCACTTTATATGAAAATAAGGAGATGTAGTATGGTTGCCAATGACACAACTATCCACCAATGTTCACTGAAGTTGATGCAAGCAACCATAATGGCCTCCAATAATGAAAAGTACACATCCGTATAGTCGGCTATAAAAGGTACATTTATCAACATTTTGTAGGTATTCCTATGGGCACTTATAGTGTCCGGTTTATATAAGACCGGTAGCTTTATTGTTATGAATCATAGTTTTTTACCAAATTCTAAGTTGTAATTGGCTTTGAACTAGCTTTCAGTTACACTGAGTACTCTTATGTTGCTACTTTTCGTCTGTTGTCTTTTATTTTTGTGTTTTACGTCGATCTGATAAGCATTACCCGTTCCAACTTATTGAATGTGTTTTTTTCTTTATTTTTTGCTGTTTTACCACCAAGGTTAGAAGACGGTTTAGCGCTCAAAACACGATTTGGCGCTCATAAACATGGCTGGCCGCTAAAACATGGTTGACCGCTCAAAAACGTGTTTGATCGCACCTTATTCTTTTCTTAATTCCTGTCCAAGACCAGGAACCTGTAATTCAGTGGCTGTTGTTGATTACTGTCTGCTTTTTTTGTTTTTTGTTAATTGTTTTTGCATGATTTAGGTTGTTGCTGTGTAAAAAGTTAAATCACAAAAATACTGAACTCCGAGGAAAATTCAAAACGGAAACTCCCTAATCAAATGTCAAAATCAAATGATAAAACACATCAAACGAGTTGACAACAACTGTCATATTCCTGACTTGGTTCAGACATTTTCAAATGTAGAACATGGTGGATTGAATCTGGTTTTATAGCGCTTACATGTTTTCTCTTGTTCATTATTTTGTACATATAAAAGGCCGTTAGTTTTTCTCGTTTAATTGTTTTACATTTGTCATTTCGGGGCCTTGTACAGCTGACTATATACGCGGTTACCGCTTTGCTCACTGTTGAAGGCCTTATGATGACCTACATAGTTTTTACTTTCTGTGTCATTTGGTCTTTTGTGCGGAGGTGTCTCATTGGCAATAATACCATATCTTCTTTTTACATGAGTTTAACACGTTTTAATTTGTTTAATTAAAAACAAAATCAATGTTAGTATTGAAAAAAATAATCTATCCTATAATTTTTTTCAGTGGACAAGACACAATCATGACTTTTTTGTGCTGTTTCTTTGTCTTATCTCATTTTCAAATGTATATTGAATATATTGTTTCAGATGTGAGCTTAATTGCAACCTCCACAGCGAAGTACTTGTATTCCGATGGGTACCCAACTGCTTATTCAAAGTAAGTTTAGCATACATGTTTGATGACTCTATCATGTGTCTTTCTGTAAAAGTTTGCAGAATCAATTTTATGTAAAGACACTTCGAGCCGGCAACCTAAAGACACATATGATACAAACAACCATAAATATACCAAGATAGACAGGCATTAAAAATGTTTCTTCGCTGACTATGCGGTATGGGCTTTGCTCGTTGTTGATGGTTGTACGGTGACTTATAGTTATTAATTTCTGTGGCAATTGTGAATAGCGGTCTCATTGTCAATCACACCATTAGCTGTTTGTCTGAATACCTTGTGATTATTTGTAAGACTAACACTTAAAACATATTGAATAATAGAAGTGATTTTTGTTTTTTTGCAGTAATTTGACATATGATTGGCTTATAACATCTGATATTTCAACAGAACTTGTAAACATTATAGTAGAAGATTGCCAGATTGAATATTTGGAAGGAAAGGTGACATCAACATGTCAAGTTGATGAACTATCCATCTATGATGGTAAGTATTGAACAGTCCTATATTGCTGGTTAAATCCTGAAATTGCTTCGCCTTTTCAAAATGAAAAGTTCTGATTATTCTAAAGGACTGGTGTTAAACTAATAATGTTTCTTGTTTAAAAACAGAATTCAAAATTAACAATAAGGGTAACCAAGTATTACAACACAAGGGTTCCTACTGCTAAAGTTGTACAGTCATTCCTTCAAAAGTTTTACGGAACTAAAGTAATGACGAAATTCCTGACTCGGTACAGGCACGTGTAAATGTGGCGAGTGTAGTAATTTTTTACACCACAATGGCGTATCAAAGGGGGGGTTCCAACGGAACCCTTTTTTTTTGACGATCAATGCATTTGAATGGGGACATGTAGTTGGAACCCCCCCCCCCCCCTTTTTTGTCTTTGTTTAGGACCCCTCCCCCTTTTTAAAATGACTGGATCCGCCCCTGTATCATCACTCCCGTCTTTCTAACTCATCTGGTCTAAAAGGCCATATGAGCTATTGTCATCATTTGTAATTGGCTTCCGTCGTCCTAAACATTTAAAAATCTTCTCCTCTGCCTCTTAACTGATTGTTCCTTATGGTGTCTAGTTTAAAACATTTTTCCGGGAATCAATCAACAATCATTGCTGTTGTTGCTAAAAATAGAACATAAGGATAAAATGCAGTTCGAATGGTAAATCAAAAAGAAAGATGAAGCAAATCTGACATAGGGTTAAAATAATCAAAAGGTTAATATCTCCTGCGAAATCGAAAAACCTGTTTTTGGAGTTATTGCCCCTGAATTATATATTTTTATACTATTTATGATTTTTTTGAGAAACGAAAGTGGATAGAGCGCAACAACTTAAGAAAAAAAAATCAGAGAAATAAGATCTACAATCAAGTCAACTTTGTTGAAATCATCAATTGACTCCTACCTTGAAAGTCTTTTAAGATGATTTACTGTCATCTTTTGAAGTTTCTGGTCCGCCGTCTTAGAGTCAGACTTCTGTATCCGAGTAGGATAACAATGTATTACTGTGAAGTATGGTCTTGTAACAAGCAGTTTATAAAATTCTACTCAGGTCGTCAGTCCTTACAATTCAGTGTTCATATCATATTTAATAAACATGTTATTATCTGATTTGCATGTCATCTGATGGTTATGCCAATTAATGTCAAAATTATATTAATTCTATCCATTCATCTCATCGTGTGCAATTTGAATGAAAATCTCCTATTTTACTGTTTATATTTATTGGTTTGTTTTTGATTTCTCTGATTCTCTTTTCCAGGCGAGTTTGACAATTCTAGCGCGCTGTACCAATCATGCTGTATTACAGATGTACCAGCATTGAATAGTTCTGGTCCTAGCATATTAATTAGATTTGTAACAGACGCCACAATTGTAGCCAAAGGATTTAGAATCAAGTATTATAATTCTGCATATAAATCTCCAGGTATTTAGTCTACTTATTTCTTCAACGTTCGAACACATTATTCTTATTCTCTCTGGCTCTTCATTTTATAAGAAAACGATATATATTTCGACCTCACTTGTTGATAAAACAGTCGAATAGACCCAAATTATCCTTACATTCAGATGGTGTCACCTTTCACTTTACGATAACCCCATACATATATTTTAACTAGAAGAATCGTATTCTTTGCCATTATTCACCCTGCGCTAAAAAAAGGTGGAGAGGAAAACGAATATAAAACTGAAATACTAAGTAGAATCTATTGATTATCGGTATACTTTTTTCTCTTTTTCAGATGTAGCTGCTGCTTTTGGTCTTTACATAGCACTAGCATTAATAGTTGTTGCTATCGTTGTTTGTGTTGCTATAATTGCTTTCTACGTTATGAAGAAGACAAAGATGAATAGTCAACGGGTCAATCCAGTAGGAGAGGCGACTACCAGTACGAAAACAGACAGTTATCAAACCACGTCATCAATCGATGAGTACAATAAGCCACCTTTACCAGCTGATAGCCCGGTACCATTACCTAACGATTGGTCAGAACTCGAGGGGATGACAGCACCACTTAATATCGGACCAAGGCCTGATCTAATCAATTTCAAGAATCTTTCTGATGGTCAGACAAGAGGCAATAAATTGCCACCGATTCAACAAGTGCACGAGATTGACTAAACTTTTAAGTGTCGCTCACCATTATTGCACATTCACGGAACACCAAATTAAAACCCTGCAGAAGTTTAAACACTTACAATACAAGAATATACAACATATTTGTTGTATGTATATTCAATTAAATGAACTTGTTATATTTTTAGGTTTATATGCACCCTCATCTATATAACTTATAATCTTATTCAGTTCCTGTATTCTGTTTTCTTATGTTTCAGAGGGAGACATGTCTAATCTAATTGAACAAAAAAGTCTTGTTTTAAAAAGTCTCGATTGCGATTTATTTAATTTGGTAAAATGTAAAAAAAGTGCTTACTAAGTTACATCACTTTTAGAAGATACTATTGTGTATTGTGTATTGTTTTTATGATAATTTTGTTAGGATTCTATCATACTATTCAGAAGCGTTTAAATATGTTTGTTCTATATGTGTTAATATATTTATTCTAATTTATATCTATAATTTCTAAAATAAAAATGTCAAATATATTTAATTATATTGTATATGTTGTAATATATTAATACAGATTTAAGTTTAATTTCATATATTGACACTAGACATTTGATTCATACAAAATGCGGTAAGCAACCATGGCCGTATCATTCCCCCCCCCCCCCCCCCCCCCCCCCTCCCTCCAAAAAAAACCTCCGCTAGCTTTATTAATGAAAACTGTCTTTTTGGCAAAATTCGTATACTTCGCTCAAACGATTACACTTTTTAAAAAAATCGCTAATTTAATTTATTGGAAAATATAAGTTTACAATGATATAACTTGTAAATATGGATAATTTATATAAATATATAACAATAAAACATATCATCTTACATGTGCAATAATGCTTGCAAGTTGATATATAGATATAGGAAGATGTGGTATGTGTGCCAATAAGACAACTCTCCATCCAATTCACAATTTGTAAAAGTAAACCCTCATAGGTTTAAGAACGGTTTTCAACCTAGAGTTTTGGCTCACACCGAACAGCAAGCTACAAAGAGCACCAACAATTACAAGTGTAAATAGTCAAATTACAAAAATACTGAACTCCGAAGAAAATTCAAAACAAAATGTCCCTAATCAAATGGCAAAATCAAAATTAATGATAAAATACATCTAACGAATGGACAACAAAAAACGTTCAAAAATGTAACCAACGGTCTAATCTTCATAAAAAAAAACCCAGGCCACTGAACATCATAAATCTTCTGATGCAAATGTTAACTGATTTCACATGAAAATATACTGCATGCCTTCATCTTGCTGAATTTTCAGAATTTTGTTTTTTACATTTCTATTCAAAATGTAGGTATTACAAATTTGGGTGTTTTTTTCTTTGGAAAATCTTAAATGTAAGAATTGCAGTCTTTTTGAAAACGTATACAAAATTAAAGCAAGTAAATCACATGTATATGCAAGAAAGGAGTTCTTGATCGATTGATTGTTGCACCATGGTGTAACTGTTTTAATACCACTTTTAGGCGCCACTTTTGAGCTTTTTCGTGACGGTCAGTTTTAATAAGCGGAGAAAGCCGGAGTGCCCGGAGAAAACCACTGACCTTCGATATAAAAACTGCTGACAATCCTAGTCAATTAAGATTGGCCAATGTTTAAAGGTTGCCAATGAATTAAGATAAAATATGATATTGAATAATTAAAAGTTGAAAATTTTACTAACAGCACTTTAAAAGTAACAAAAGACCGTAATTTATTAAAAACGGATTAATATCATTGTGATCGTTCATTTACTAAACAAGAACTGATAAAATAGATATTGGAAAAAATTATCTATAATAGCTATGTACGATATATATATACCTTAACGTTAACGGGTTTATAAATTATTTAAATGAAAAGTTGTGTATCACAAATTAACATAATCCCTTGTATAGTTTTTCACAGAGTTTTAGATTTGAAAGTAACACACATGAATGATATTTTAGAAATTCAATGCAGATCGAAACACATGTTGAAGTTAAAATAATATTATATGAAAAAATAAAACAGAAACTGTAAGTAATATTAGAAATTAGTCCGAATGTCCGAAACACGAAATAAGAAACACACAACTTGGTTTGCCTTTTCCCACCACGACCACAATTTGACAAGTTTGCTCATATTTAAAATTGAAAATGAAAATGGGGAATGTGTCAAATAGACAACAACACGACCATAGGACAGACAACAGCAGAAGGTCACCAATAGGTCTTCAATGCTGCCAGAAACTCCCGCACCTGGAGGCGTCCTTCGTTGTATATTCCGAAGGCATACTTTATATTTTAGGGAAGAAAACAACCTATCCCATTCCGATTAAAATTCATATATATCAGAACTCGTATGTATAATTCTAAAATGTATCCAGCATGTCAGCATCTTTATTATAACATATCAATTATAAAGTGTCAGTTGGAATGGCTGTTTGTATAGTTCGGATTGAAATTAATATTTATCACGATTGCTTACTCCTCGAAATCAGAGATATATAGTTTGATTAGATTGCAACCTTAGCGATTACACCATACGGTTGTAGTAGCAATATACGACATATGTATACGGTCTTTTACAAGAAAAGAAGGGCCATTGTAGATACAGACGTCTTCATTCTGGAAAGATTTATATAATACTTCTATATTTTGATTCTACAAAAATAATATTTGAAATTGGCATGAAAATGTTTGATTTCTTTTATTGACGAGATATAGTAATGCATTTCAACAGGCTGTAGGCATTCCCATGGGAGCCAGACCCGGCCTCTTTAACTCGTAAATGAGAGTTCGCTATATATATGGACTTCTCAAGGGACATTTAAAAAAGATAAGATTAGCTGCAATTCAATTTTAAATGTTTAAGTTGAATGATTCGTCCGTCAATTAACTTAATTGAAATATATATTTAAACTATAATTTACAATTAACAGAAATGCTAATTTTGTGGATTTTCCACTTGGCAAAGCAACATTGCAAGACAAGACAATATCAGTTTCCACATTTTGAGAATGATATGCAACCCTCTGTTGATTTGATATTCCAGAGTTTGTTTTTCGTGGTAAGAATATTCTTTATTATGGATTTCTATATACATTTATTGATTGATTGGAAATTAACGTCTTTTTCAGCACTATCGTGCTATTCCGAGTTGGTTAATTTGTACTGGTGGAGTAAATATATAATATTAGGTCAATGTCAGAAAAATATCAACTTTTTTTATAAGGCTGAGAAACTGGGGAAGGGCGAGGTTCTACCGAGCACTTCTCCAGTTTTGCGCCGAGTACAAAAAAGTTGATATTTTTCTGACATTGACCTAATATTGTTTTTATACTGAAACTTATATACATAAATTCATAGCTATTTAAATTTTAACACAAATTTCAAACTTATTTTCATCCCTTAATGAACCCCTGACTGTGGAAAAAGTGTTCCATGAAGAAATTGACATTGCACAAAATATAGCTGTGTTACTATATTTTGGAAATAAACACAACTAGTTGCAGTATAAACTATAGTACCTGGAGAGAACCACATAACATCGGAAGGAAAACTGACAAAGCTTACCAATTAAGGTTAGAGTTGAGCACCATGCAGCTACATGCGGGATACAAACTAACAACCTCAGTATTGACAGGCTAATGATACAGTAGTTAGCTATAGACTACTAGTATATAGGCCACTCGACAACCGAAGTCCATGTTCATTGCTATACAAGGATAGATCGATAATTTAACATTTTTTAAAGGTTATATCGTAATTGGAAATAGTGTCCATGGTGTACCCTTTATAAAAATCATTTTTTGAAAACATTTCCTTAACTTTGAATAATGAAATATATTGATTATAGAAACATGCACCAGTAACAACATATAGAATAGGGGAATGGAGCACTTGTTTCGTAACTGAATCTTAAACTACACCTTAAATCATTGGTGTTACTGTCAATGGTGAGACCATTTTGATAAAATAACACCATTGACCAGTTTAGTAACACCACTGAATATATCATGACAATCAGCATTGTTTTGTGTTTCTTTCATGTTTAACAAGCGAAACATCATATTATTTATGAAAAACAATACTTATTTAACAATGTTTTAACAATATCATGTATTACATATACACAGTTTTCACAAACTGATGTATGCTGGTAACACCAATGACACTATTTAGTAAAACAATTGACATTTTTAGTATTGGATGTTATGTTATATAATTTGAGATTTTTTAGCCTAAGAATTATTTTTTCATCTTTTTCTTTTGCCGGTGATCTTGGCTTTGTGTTCAGTACTTGATAAAGGTAAAATTTGAAATGTGATGTCAATGGTGATACTTTTGTGTCATTGGAGTTGCTGAAGGGTCAGTGGTGTTACTATATAAAAATGCGACATTTTTTTTATTTTTTTTTTATCTTTATTCATAAATGAAAGTGTTTTTAGGTCGTGTACAAAGGATTATGTATATTATTATCATTTAATCTTATACAATTCACATATATTTAGTTTGAGTGTATTTTTTAGTATTTACAACGGCCATAATTAGGACAGCCAACTTTTTTACGACAATGTATTCTAAAATTTATGTTTAAATAGAATGCACAGCTATATGAATAATGTCAATAAGTCGTAGATTAAACCTAAACAACAAATTGGAACAGTTGTTTGATGTTAAACAATAATATTTAGTAGCTAAATGTATGCTTTAAATTGGTAACACCATTGACACGATTCTATCAAACTCTTCATTTTCCCCATTACATATTTCTGAATATCGTTGCTACCATACTATAGAATAGCGGGACACATTTAAATGTTTTAAACAATGACATCATTTTTCAAAATATTACCTCGTCGAAATTTGCACTTTTTTTTATAATGACCCATATATATATGCCCATACAGTATCACATTATATTTCAATAAATTATAATTTCATGGCAGATCTTCTTATAAAATAATTCGAAATCCTGTGTAAACAAAAAGCAAAAACAAAAATAACATATAGAAGAGATTGTATAACGTTTGTATAAGTCTAGCGTTTTCAAAATTATTTTTTTTTATATTGAGGAAGAGACCTAGCTGTACCCTGATTACAAAATGTTTGTTTTTTGTTTTACAACACTTATATACAATTTTGAGTTGTTGCATTTGTTTTTATATCAATAATTCACTGCATGTGTATTATGTGTATACCATAGTACGCTGATTTAAATGCTGACGATACTGCTTCAGCATGGTTTTATATGTTATTCAATGATATTTTTTCAACAGAATTGGTCTTTAATTTATTCAAAATCGTTTACCATCGTATGTATATCAAAAGAGACATATGTTAAATTATTATAAGCGCTTCAATTTATAGGACAATTGCTCTTTAAAAAAGGACATTTGCGCTTTTTATACAGGACATTAGCACTCTTTCAATATTTGCTTCTTATGAATCCTGTTTTATACGGGCTTGGTCTAGTATGTTTGACCTTGCAAAGTTAAAATCAGAACTTTAATTTATTGATAAAAGATAAATAGTCATTTCATAGCACATTCGTGTTTAAAAGTGATTTCATAGCATATCAATATTTGCAACTCTATGTTCAAGATTGTGACAATATAGTTGAATCTTGAATTTCTTTATGATTATTTAAAGTATAAAATTTATTAAAATTACAGATAGACTATTCTAATATAGGTAAAAAGTGCAAATGTCCGGTAAATTATTACAGGTGTAGCAAAATTTAAAGCGGAAATGTCCATAGTGTTTGGATCGCCGCAAATTTGTCCATATCGTGTTACAGGTAAAAAAAAAAAAAGCAGTTAACGTCCTGTGCCCAAGAAGATGTGAAGGCGTCCCAGAAAAAAAAATAAAATAGCCTTGCCAGACGTGATAATTAATTGGACTAGTGTCGTATGAAGACTATGAATTTTTCTCATTGGTAAAAACCTTACGGTGACCTATATACATTTTTTTCTTGGCCTTACCAGAGGATTTATATGTCTGTGGCCTTTTTATAAAAGCCCGCGCACGAAACATATTATGGGAGATAATTCTGCAAATATAACAAATAGACTGGTTTTCTGTCCTTTATCTGTTAATGTTGCAAGGTCGAGAGGGAGAGGACCAGCCAAAATATTACAAACATTAATACAGTTGTCTCCCTGTGTTGCCAATGAAGCCACACACTGTCAACTCAGACCATTACATCTGGGTTATAAGTTAACTGGACAGTATTGAGGAATGTATTGCAAATGAAATGCTGCTTGCAAAGATTATATATATATAAAAAAAGACGTTTCAGAAATTAAAAATAAACCTCTCAGACTGGCTCATGCCGTCATGGGGAACTTGTGAACTGGTACTTGTGAACTTGAGATTGTGACCTAATAATCAAGGTAAATCCGTTCAACCATAAACCATAAATGAGCTGATCGACATCATTCATTAAATAAATTAGAAACTGCATGCCATGACGGTTGCTACAAAATAGTGTGATATTTTTACATATTACTCTTGGAATTCCCTTTCTTAGATGGGGGATCTTGGAAAGTTTAAAATGATATGCATGCTGTACATTTTTACAAATCCAATGGAATAAGGTAAATGACTTATTATTCAGCTCATTTTTAGATTTTTATAACACAGAGATTGCTGTGTTATAGAAATCTCAGGCTCATTGAACTCTATGACCTATAAACATGCTGTTTAATTGTGGAAAATTTTGAATGATCACAGAAATGGTAAAATATCAATTGACATGATAGTCAATAAATACTGTTAAGGTGGCTCGGGACTATTCGACTGTGCATAATTTCACGCATGAACATTGAATTACAAAAATATTTGTCGTAACTTCCGTATATTTTTTTAAAATATTTTGATTGATTAGGCCTAAATTAAAATATTGTTTGTTTCCCCAATCCCAACCCTGCCAAGCCAGGTGTGGGTAGGTAGGTAGGGATATAATTTTATTTTTCCAAAGAGGTTGAAGATTATCGGACGATCCGGCAAGCCTGAAAATCCAATATGAATAAAATAATATTTGACTTAGTTTTGACAATAAAATTTTATGAGTAGCACCAATTTCGCAGGGTCGGTCGGGATTGGGGTAACAAACAATATTTTATTTTAGGCCTTAGAAATGTTTAATCATTGTAGTAAAGTGACTAATAGAATATTTCCGTTATTATCCGTACATGTTAAAGGGTCAAAATGACATTTCATCCATTTTCCCGTTAAAATCTGGGTTTTAAGGCAAGATATTTTTTTTTGCTTATTGTTGACCTATGTTTTTTATTTGCTCATTCTTTGAAGCTATATTTCAGCTTTTTGTATTACAGTTTTGGACCAAGTGTCATAGAACGTTTTTTTGATATTCCGATAAAAATATGTCAACACCTCGATTTTCCCCATCGTTTCATTGAAAAATGGTCCCTTTTACATATACCTGTTTAAAATAAAATTTTGAGCTTCAATGGTCCGTGACCCCTTAAATTTTTTGACCAATTTGATTCACTTTCTGTAAAGAATAAAATAACAAAAAATATTGCACTTCTGATAGAAACTTCGAATAGACTCGAGCTAAATGTACCTTAATGTAAAATGATTATTAAAGTGATTTTTAATTATAAAGATACATGTTGTAGGGAAAATAGTTTATACTAAATAGTATTTAGTATTTTTTGAGAAACATGTATAACAAAGTGTTTTCCCCAGATATTTCTTATAGCATCTTGGTAAAATATGAAATTTGAAATACATTGTACCATCCTGTTTCAAAATATTATAGCATCACATCCATAACACAATCTATAAGATAACCAATTCAGATAGCATCACATTCTGAAATATAGCATCACATTACCATGATGCTAAAAGACCCTTGGGCAAACACTGTAACAATATTGTAAAAGTAGTTAAAGGTGAAAAATTTGGTGATAACTGAGGCAGGTGCGTAAAGGAGGAGTATCTGCACGGAAGAACGTGAAATAAAATTGCCATTTCACAACTAACGAACAGTTAATAAAATTGAGAATGGAAATGGAGAATGTGTCCACGACGAAACAACTCGACCATTGAACAGATATCAGCAGGTCACCAATAGGTCTTCATTGTAGCAAGAAATTCCTGAGGAGTCCTTCAGCTGGCCCCTAAACAAATATATATACTAGTTCAGTGATATTGAACGCCATACTAAACTCCAAATTATACACAAGAAACTAAAATTAAAAATAATGCAAGACTAACAAAGGCCAGAGGCTCCTGACTTGGGACAGGTGCAAAAAAAGTTCTTACTCGTTGATATTTTTACCGATTTCAAGAAACATAGTGTCAATAATGAACCTTTCAGAACACCCCCTCATTCTGAACTAACCCTTTATTTATATCAAGATTGTTATAAAGTTCGGTTGATCAATTCAATGAATGTTTTCATCTTGTATTCAAGGTTCATGATGGCCATTATGCATACATGTGTATATGGTATCAATCTAAGGCCGTGTTCACATTGACCTAAATTTGGTGTTGTGTTAGTGTAACTCACACGTAAACTAAACACAATTGCGTTCCCATTGATAAAACTCAATGTTTACATGTAGTTTAAATCATGTTTTACCTACACACAGTCGATAGTCAATGTAGGCCTTGTGTAGGTTAAGTGTACACAAATTAGGCATTTAGGACATTAGTTTTATCGTGTATATATTTAAGGAGGAAACTATTTTTGAGTAAAATTGATATTTTTGATAATTATAAGTTGTCTAAATTTTTACAGATTTTTTTTGTTAAAAAAAATTAACGTACTTTATTAATCCCTAATCAAGACTCAAAGCAGCATCATTGCCGAACCCATAAGGCAGCAACCAATTGATTTTCGGGGGAGGGGGGGGGGGGGCTATTATAGTTGAGTATAAAACATAAAGGCAAGGGGGGTGGGGGTGGTGAGCTATGGATTTTGTTTTGGAAACTAAAAAAGTTTCCAGTTTTTGGCCCTGAAAAAAATTGTTTGTTTCACCCTCATCTGCATATATAATGCTAAAATTGATTTCGACTTGTCACCAAAATTTGTCCTGAAAAAAATCAATAGCTCACGCCCCCCTCCCCCTCCACAAAAAATGAAGTAAATAATTGTTGCCTAATTCATTTGAAAAGGTCCTCCCGAATTGACTTGACGTACACAGAAATATTCGCCACTGGTCATTACTCAAAAAACGATTCACGAATAAATGCATGACTAAAACAAGTGTGAGGTAAATGATATGTTTGTCTAGTATCTCAGACCCATTAAATAACACGTAAAATAAATATAAAAAAAAACGCTACCCTATTCCTTTACCAAATACTCCTTGGAGAAGAAATACCATTTGAAACGAACAGAAAAGATAAAAATGTAGTGATCCCTAATATCTCAATCCTTTTTTTTCGGCTGTAAGCACGCTGTTGCAGCTAACGTTTTCTAATGCGTTATCGAGACTTCTCTTGTATATTCAAACTACTGCAAATTATAAAAATGGCTTTCTTAAAGTAACAACCAATTAACTTAAAAAAAGGGGGAGAGTTATTTTTTTTATCTGAGTCAGATTTTTTTTCGCGCGTACGTTTTTATTCCTTTTTTTTCGATGCTGGATATCAAAACTTTTTTTTCAATATTTAACACTATAATGTATGGGGACACTCTTGATTCAGAACATTTTTTTTTTATCATCTGTATGACCATTTTTTTTTTTTATCAAATTGGAGATCGGAATATTTCCATTCCCATCCTCCGCCCCCCTTTTGAAGTCAATTGGTTGTTCCCTTACCGCTAGAAAAAATTTCCAAAAATTTTGAATTCAGTTCTACGTAATGAACATTTAAATGACATATAGTTTACAAGTGGGAACAAATCTTATGTACAGGTAGCTAAACAAGGTGTATAGATGTGAACAAATGTAATGTGAAACCAGTGTACACTACACTAAACTAATTGTAAACATGTTTACTCTACACGGCTTTTGGTGTGAACACGGCCTAATTCAATCACTATAATACCTTACAAGCTAATCAATTATACATATTTTGTTTTTGTTTTTAAAGGGCACGATCATTTAAGAGTTGATTATTAGATTGTTTAAGAGATGATCACTTTATTGAACTGTCCTTTCTGATTTTCAAGGGTTTATATGATCCTATCATTCTTAAATCACAAAAAATACAGTCTTTTTCTTCCTATAAGTACCAACATAAAGATCAGTTTCAATAAAAGGTTATGCAAGGAAAAACAAATCTTGTAGTAAATATGGAAATAGGAATACTTTTTTTATTTAAGAATTTTAAAACTACATTTGTTGCTTACATTTTAGTGAGTTTAGCAAGTTTGATATTTGATAATTAATCTTGTTCTATCCCATATATCATTACAATTGAGGGATTGGCTTGCAATTTTCATTGAGTTGATTAAGGTGATATTTGTTACTTTTCACGATCAGTCATATTTATACCATGTATAGTAACAGTACAGAATTTTTTATTTTAATTGAGTTGATATTTAATTATTAATCGTGGCCAAAATTATCTTTTGTGAAGAGCAAGTCTGTGCAGTTTTCGTTTACTGGATATTCGGTTGTATCTGTCATCTGATAATCTCTAATGTAACAATAGAGGACTTCATATTTTTACATAAAGAAGGCCATTAGTTTTCTCGTTTTATTAGGATGAACACGTATGAATTAAAGTTCGATGACTGTATTAAAATCAATAACGGACAGCATGTCCGATATCCAGGTACTTGTGAACTGGTACTTGTGAACTTGTGATTGTGTAGTAATCAAGGTAAATCTGTTCAGCCATAAACAGCTCGATCGACATCATTCATTAAATAAATTAGAAACTGCATGCCATGACGGTTGCTACAAAATAGTGTGATATTTTTACACATTACTCTTGGAATTCCCTTTCTTAGATGGGGGATCTTGGGTAGTTTAAAATGATATGCATGCTGTACATTTGTACAAATCCAATGGAATAAGGTAAATGACTTATTATTCAGCTTATTTTTAGATTTTTATAACACAGAGATTGCTGTGTACTGTTATAGAAATCTCAGGCTCATTGAACTCTATGAGTGACCTATAAACATGCTGTTTAATTGTTGAAAATTTTGAATGATCACAGAAATGGTAAAATATCAATAGACATGATAGACAATAAATACTGTTAATGTGAAATAATTAAGTGATTTTCAATTATAAAGATACATGGTGATGATGCATGTTGTAGGTAAAATAATTTATACTAAATAGTATTGAGTATTTTTTGAGAAACATGTATAACAATATTGTAAAAGTAGTTAAGGTGAAAAATTTGGTGATAACTGAGGCTGGGGCATAAAGGAGGAGTATCTGCACGGAAGAACGTGCAATAAAATTGCCATTTCACAACTAACGAACAGTTAATAAAATTGAGAATGGAAATGGGGAATGTGTGAAAGAGACAACAACCCCACCATTGAACCGACAACAGCAGGTCACCAATAGGTCTTCAATGTAGCGAGAAAATTCCCAAGGAGTCCTTCAGCTGGCCCCTAAACAAATATATATACTAGTTCAGTGATATTGAACGCCATACTAAACTCCAAATTATACACAAGAAACTAAAATTAAAAATAATGCAAGACTAACAAAGGCCAGAGGCTCCTGACTTGGGACAGGCGCAAAAAAAATTCTTGCACATTGATATTTTTACCGATTTCACGAAACATAGTGTCAATAATGAACCTTTCAGAACACCCCCTGATTCTAAACCAACCCTTTATTTATAAGAGTTGATTATATCAAGATTGTTATAAAGTTCTGTTGATAAATTCAATGAATGTTTTCATCTTGTATTCAAGGTTCATGATGGCCATTATGCACATACATGTGTATATGGTATCAATCTAATTCAATCACTATCACCTTACGAGTCCATCAATCTAATCAATTATATATATTTTGTTCTTGTTTTTAACATGTTTAAAGGGCACGATCATAACTATTTGTTTAAGAGTTGATTATTTTAAGATTGTATAAGAGATGATCACTTTATTCAACTGTCCTTTCTGGTTTTCAAGGGTTTATATGATCCTATCATTCTTAAATCACAAAAAATACAGTCTTTTTCTTCCTATAAGTACCAACATAAAGATCAGTTTCAATAAAAGGTTATGCAAGGAAAAACAAATCTTGTAGTAAATATGGAAATAGGAATACTTTTTTTATGTAAGAATTTTAAAACTACATTTGTTGCTTACATTTTAGTGAGTTTAGCAAGTTTGATATTTGATAATTAATCTTGTTCTATCCCATATATCATTACAATTGAAGGATTGCAATTTTCATTGAGTTGATTAAGGTGATATTTGTTACTTTTCACGATCAGTCATATTTATAGCATGTATAGTAACAGTACAGAATTTTTTATTTTAATTGAGTTGATATTTAATTATTAATCATGACCAAAATTATCTTTTGTGAAGAGCAAGTCTGTGCAGTTTTCGTTTACTGGATATTCGGTTGTATTTGTCATCTGATAATCTCTAACGTAACAATAGAAGACTTCATATTTTTACATAAATGAGGCCATTAGTTTTCTCGTTTGAATTGTTTTACATTGTCATTTCAGGGCCTTTTTTAGCTGACTATGCGGTATGGGGTTTGGTCATTGTTGAAGGCCGTACGGTGACCTATAGTTGTTAATTTCTCTGTCATTTTGGTCTCTTGTGGAGAGTTGTCTCATTAGCAATCATACCACATCTTCTTTTTTTATATTGTAATGTTTTATTGAATTGATTGGGTTGAAATTGTCAAGTGCAAATTAAATGAAATAGTCCTTTAAATGGACCATAGGGCAGTGTTGGCTATATACATGTACATGTATGCTTGTTACACAATGTATTATCATTTTTCTGAAAATATTCTTTCAGAATAATGAGTTAACTATGTTGATAAGCAAACCACTTCTTTGAGTGGTTTTAGGTTTTACCATTATGTCATATCAATAATACCTGTTAACAGGAATTAATAATGTAAGACAAATTCCACAACCAGCTTTTAGTATATGATGTTGGGGGTGAGGAGGCGAGGTTATAGGGCAGGGTGTTCAGAAAAGAAGGTATCTATTTTGCATAATCACATTCTCCTTAAGTTTTCAACCAAGATCTCTGATCTTTTACTTTTATGGAATCTGTTGAGAAGTTTTCAATTTTTACAGACTTGGGATAAGTTTGGAATTCAGTTTTTTTCCCGTCTAAATCTACAATTGATCAGATAGTACCAGTTTAGTGTACTAAACCTGTATTACAGTTTTCAGCCAAGATTTATGAAACTTCACATAAAGATTGTACTCATGTTGGAGTTTTGCACCTGCTATTATGCAATTGTTTGAAGAACTTGTTCCAATTTTTAGCTCACTTGACCCAAAGGGCCAAGTGAGCTTTTCTCATCACTTTGTGTCTGTCGTCGTCGTCGTCCGTCGTCGTTAACTTTTACAAAAATCTTCTCCTCTGAAACTAAAGGGCCAAATTAAACCAAACTTGGCCACAATCATCATTGGGGTATCTAGTTAAAATATGTGTCAGGTGACCCGGCCAACCAACCAAGATGGCTGCCATTGCTAAAAATAGAACATAGGGGTAAAATGTAGATTTTAGCTTATATCTCTAAAAACTAAAGCATTTAGAGCAAATCTGACAAGGTGTAAAATTGTTTATCAGGTCAAGATCTATCTGCTTTGAAATTTTCAGATGAATCGGAGAACCTGTTGTTGGGCTGCTGCTCCTAAATTGGTAATTTTAAGGACATTTCTCCGTTCTTGGTTATTATCTTGAATATTATTATAGATAGAAGTAAACTGTGAACAGAAATAATGTTCAGCAAAGTTAGATCTACAAATAAGTCAGCATGATCAAAATGGTCAATTGACTGCTTAAGGAGTTATTGCCCTTTATAGTCAATTTTTAACAATTTTTCGTAAATTTTTGTAATCTTTTACAAAAATCTTTTCCTCTGAAACTACCAAGGCAAATTTAACCAAACTTGTCCACAATCATCATTAGGGTATGTAGTTGGAAAAATGTGTCGGTTGACCTGGCCAGCAAACCAAGATGGCCGCCATGGCTAAAAATAGAACATAGGGGTAAAATATAGATTTTGGCTTATAACTCTGAAACCAAGGAATTTAGAGCAAATCTTACAGGGTTAAAATTGTTTATCAAGTCAAGATCTATCTGCCCTGAAATTTTCAGATAAATTGGACAACCGGTTGTTGGGTTGCTACCCCTTAATTGGTAATTTTAAGGAAATTTTGCCGTTTTTGGTTATTATCTTGAATATTATTATAGATAGAGATAAACTGTAAACAGCAATAATGTTCAGCAAAGTAAGATCTACGTCAAATGACCAAAATGGTCAGTTGACCCCTTCAGGAGTTATTGCCCTTTATAGTCAATTTTACCAATTTTTCTTAAAATTTTGTAATCTTTTACAAAAATCTTCTAAGACAAAATGTAACCAAACTTGTCCACAATCATCATAAGTATCTAGTTTAAAAAATGTGTCGGATGACCCTGCCCGCGAACCAAGATGGCAGACATGGCTTAAAATAGTACTTAGGGTAAAATGCAGTTTTTGGATTATATCTCATAAACTGAAGCATTTAGAGCAAATCTGACTGGTGGCAAAAATGTTCATTAGATTTAGATATCTCTGCCCTGAAATTTTCAGACAATCCAACAACCAGTTGTTGGGTTGCTGCCCCTGAGTTAGTAATTTTATGGAAATTTTGCATTTTTATGCTCCACCTACGATAGTAGAGGGGCATTATGTTTTCTGGTCTGTGCGTCAGTCCTTCCTTCCGTCCGTTCGTTCAGGTTAAAGTTTTTGGTCAAGGTAGTTTTTGATGAAGTTGAAGTCCAATCAACTACAAACTTAGTACACATGTTCCCTATGATATGATCTTTCTAATTAAATTGCCAAATTAGACTTTTGACCCCAATTTCACGGTTCACTGAACATAGAAAATAATAGTGCAAGTTTCAGGTTAAATTTTTGGTCAAGGTAGTTTTTGATGAAGTTGAAGTCCAATCAACTTCAAACTTAGTACACATGTTCCCTATGATATGATCTTTCTAATTTAATTGCCAAATTAGAGTTTTGACCCCAATTTCACGGTCTACTGAACATAGAAAATGATAATGCGAGTGGGGCATCCGTGTACTATGGACACATTCTTGTTTTGCTATTATCTTAGATATTATTATAGTATCTAATGATATCTTATACTATAAATTATGATTTTAACCTTAATTTACATGATTTCCAAAGCATCAGTAAATACAGGTGAGCGACACAGGCTCTTTAGAGCTTTTAGTTTCACACTCATTGCACTTGGGAACTTTTCAAAAAAATTTCAAAAGATGAGACCTTTTTTTTCCAACTCAGATCTTTAGGTTATTTTTTTTCCATTATGGAGATGTTTAAAGATTTTTCGTCACCTTAACTTTTCCCATTTTACCTTTTCATTATTATGTTTAAATGATTTGTTGTTGAAGAAAAGTTTTGGCCATTTCAGTCTTCTAGCGTAATGTATGTCATAATATGCAGCAATGATAGTAAAGTGCTATTTTACTTTTCATGTTTCTGTTTAAAGATCATAGAGTTTGTAATATCATTATGTTTTTTTTTTTTATTTCTGTAGACCATATTTTCATGTATTGGAATATGCATGTAATACGTACCGTATATATATATAAAACTGTATTTGTTGACAGATGATGGAGTTTTGAATTATACAATAAAATTTGTACATGTGTCCGGTAACATAAGATGGCAGACTGTTTGAGTGTGGCTGAAGCCACTGCATCTTTACACAGTGGTCGAATTTCTCTTGGAGATTTAAAGGTGAGTGAAATGATATTGCTAATTCATCTTATCGTCCTTCCCTACGCCTATATTACCCTGCTCAGTCGCTTAGTAATTCTTGTATCACAGCTTTGAGACGAGAGCAGCTATTATCAACGACGTCACAATCTGAGAGGAGAAATTATAAGCGACATCACAATGTGAGAGGAGACGTTATCAAGCTTGCTTTTGTCAAGCATAAAATTGTTTTAGGGCGGGGAAAACAACCAGTTATAGGACAATAAACAGATAATCAGGTTTTCTACACATTGTTTACATTTATAGAGACTCTGCTTAAAATCTTATCTTGATTGTCAATACCAGTTACAAGCGCTAAAATTTCATTGACTTTGTCTTTATACCAGAGGCGGATTTAGGGGGGGGGGGGGCAGGGGGCCCGGGCCCCCCCTTTTTGGGAAAAAATTTGGTTACTTATATAGGGAATTATTGAAGCGTGACTGGAGTGGGCCCCCTCTTAGGTCAGTCAGTGGGCCCCCACTTATGAAAATTTCTGGATCCGCCACTGTATACAATACACTGTGGTTAATATAACATGGAAGTTTTATATCATGTTGTCTTACGAAAAACATCATGAACAAGCAGTAGTTAGTAAATACAGAATTATTACACATTGGCCTCCTACAATGATAACATTACAGTAGGTCACATACAAAAAAAAAAGATATTACTCTTTGGTGTGAGCCAAGGCTATGTGTCGAAGACCGTATTTTAACCTATTATGGTTTACTTTTACAAATTGAGAGTTTTGTGACTTAAATGGAAAGTTGTCTCATTGGCACTCATACCACGTACATCTTCCTATATCTATATAATTGCAAAAGTTATTTGATTTGAAAGAATTGGACAAGTTTAGAAACACTTCCTGAACTATGATATTGTTTCTTGTAAAAATTCCAGTTTAAAAAATGTTTGCAGTTAATAGTATTGAAGTACAGATACAAGATTTTTCTACAACACAAGATTTTCTAGGATATGGTATGTATGGAGACAGCTACCAAGTTTGAATCAATTACAATGTAATTACACCCCCTTTATTTCAAATCATTACCAAGTATGTTATATATACTCATTGTTTGAAATAATTTCATTTACAGAAATTTTTAGAGAAGGCAAGCTATGTATCATCAAAAGTAGAATTTTGCAAAAATGCCTATAGTAATGATGCTGTTCTTTATCTCTTGAAGACAGGAAAGAGGGTAAATATATTACAATTATTTATATAGGAAATGCAATAAAAAAGGACAATTTTTACGCATTATAAAAACAATTGATGGTTTTTTTATTCATGTGATGAACAGACATGTTTAATTTTATATACGCCCGTCAAAATTTTGACGGGACATATTATGTATACAAATGTCCAGCGTCCACATGTCGCACTGTAACTTGAGAATCGCTTATCCAAATTTCATGAAACTTATAGGTTTCTTATGATAGTCAAACGATTTGTATAGTTTTGGGTGAAAATAGGATTTAAACTTTTTGAGTTACAGGACTTTATAACAGGGGGGTGTATTTTTCACAAGTCACGCTGTATCTCAAAAACGATTTCTGATTATTGCTTTAAACTTCACACACTTCTTAATTATATTAACCCAAAGATTATACTTTTTGGTGATGATTCAAAATTTTATTTTAATTGCGTTTTTTATTAAAAAGGGGGGGGGGGGGTTTCACATGTCGCACCATATCTCATAAATTATTTAAGATTAATGCCTAAAACTTTACACACTTCTTAGTTATATTAGTCTAAATATCTGTATACTTTTTAGTGATGATTCAAAATTTTGTTTTGGAGTTATTGAGTTTTTTGTTAAAAAGAGGGTTGTTTTTTTCACATGTTGCATCGTATCTTAAAAACCATTAATGACTATTGCTTAAAACTTTACACACTTCTTAGTTATTTTAATCTTAAGATCTGTAAACTTTTTGGTGAAGATTCAAAATTTTATTTTAGAGTTATTGATTATCATGTAGCGCCGTATCTCAGAAACTATTTATGATTATTGCATAAAACTTCTCACACAAGACGAAGGGCGTATCATGCGCTCATGGCGCAGCTGTTTATTATAATTATTAATCACATATTTGTTACAAAAAACGTTGGGTTTTGCATATGCAATAGCCGCAAAATTGTCCTTCTCATATTGCTGCCCAGTGCAAAAAAGTGGTTATTGTGCCCCGATTAAATGATTTAACGTCACTGAGTCCTTAACAACAATGGCGAATAATGATGGTGTTTCACTGTTTGTATTGAAAACTTAGATAATTCTGTTAGAATGGCCATGAGTAATAATGTCTGTAATGGCCTGACCATTAAGTTTAACTGACGATTGGACTCAAGCAAGAAAGACTATCAGGTGCTGATACTTTATTCCTAAACCAATCTAACAAATGGTAAAAAGCTTAAAAACAAATAAAATACAATTTTACAATGTGTTGAATTAATGTTTCTAGTGTATGAAATGTCCAAAATAATTGATTGCACAGTCCGTTGAATCCGAGAAAATATTGTACTTTCAAGAACGGTTACATTTCCAGTATTTCACGGAGAAAAGGTTCAATTATACGAAAGGCAATTTGAAGACTTTAAATACAATGTTATATAATTAACTCACTCTGTGGTTAGCCACGAATTGTGTCCAAGATGACGTCTCGACGAAATGTTCCTCGTGATCGTAATGACCTTGCAGTTTTCCTGTAACAGATACGTGTGAGAGAGGGAAAGGTAGCGATGATATGATGTTTTAACGTTCTCACATAAATAGATTAAGAATATAATCAAACGAACTATATAAATTAAGGAACAGCGTAACAGAATAATGTCAAACCAACTTTTATCGATTTAGCACCAGTTATGCCAAATTCTCGCTTTGTATATAACCATATTCAAAAATAAGGGAAAATGTTACAATAAATGTGTATGCAGTAAATGATAAAAATTAATAGAAAATGTGATATTTTTTTTTTATAATTAAACACTTTTCTCTTTTCTGCAGAACTTAAAGATGTGATAAAGAGAATATAACATGCTTTTTCCATATTTGCCTTGGTATCAATCCCTCAACCTATATTGACCCTCAGCTAAAGCCTCAAGCAGATATGGGAGTCTCGTAATGCAGGGGCAGATCCAACCATTTTAAAAAGGGGGGTTCCCAACCCAGGAAAAGGGGGGGGGGTGTTCCAACCACATGTCCCAATTCAAATGCATTGATCATCCAAAAAAAGAGGGGGTAGCTTATAATTATTTTTCTGTCATTTTCCTGTTTAAATGTGCACAACATTGTCTTAAAGAGATTTAATATGCTAATACTGATTGAAATAATAATTAATAAAAGTACATGTATTTTTAAAATTACAGGGTATGATGTTTTGCTATTTATACTGTAAATTTATATATTTTCCTAGATATAATGTTCATTGATTTGTTTTTGTAGATATTTGATTTCATAACTTTGCAAAAGTCTGCATATAAGCATGTAGAAATAAGTACTTTTTTGAACTTTAAATTCATGGATTACCTTTAGTCATGAAAGAGGGGGGCAATAGGGGGGTCAGTTAATATGTTAACAACACCTCGATTTTGGCAAAAACAGTTAACAACAAAGGCAAAAATGCTGATAACAGTTAACACAGTGTGTTGAAAACAGTTACCCCCCTCCCTCATGAAAATGACAAAAACTCTTATTCCACAAATATTCATTCAGTCACAGTCTTTTTTCTATTTCATATTTAACTCTAAATCTGAAATATTTAAAATCAGATTCAAAGTTCATTGAATAAGACTAATATTTGACATTTTTTATTTAGAAATTTGGGAATCTCACAGACTTGCATCTACAAGGATGCAATCAGATTACAAATGCTGGTATTAAATGGCTGACAAAGTTATTGGCAGAGGCAAAAAATTGCAAATCGGTAAGTTGGTTTATAAAATATATGTTCACTCTCCTCTCAGTAATTGGTATTTAGTTAAAAAAAAACTGGGTTTAGTTAGACAAATTGATGCCATAGATGCAAACAGTTACGATTTTTCCACATTTGTTATGAATTTGTAACCAAAATTACACTGTTACAATAAACAGTCTATTGGGTTGTTGTCTGTTTGACACATTCCCCATTTCCATGCTCAATTTTATTTGTTATAGATTTTGTTCACTACCTGTCCGCAACAGTTTCCCGCTTAGGTAGGATTTTGATCAATGTGATGCCTAATCTTTGGTCATTGTGAGGCTTCATCTTTGGTCATTGTGAAGCTTCATCTTTGGTCATTGTGATGCTTCATCTTTGGTCATTGTGAAGCTTCATCTTTGGTCATTGTGATGCTTCATCTTTGGTCATTGTGAAGCTTCATCTTTGGTCATTGTGATGCTTCATCTTTGGTCATTGTGAAGCTTCATCTTTGGTCATTGTGATGCTTCATCTTTGGTCATTGTGAAGCTTCATCTTTGGTCATTGTGATGCCTAATCTTTGGTCATTGTGAAGCTTCATCTTTAGTCACTGTGATGCTTCATCTTTGGTCATTGTGAAGCTTCATCTTTGGTCATTGTGATGCTTCATCTTTGGTCATTGTGATGCTTCATCTTTGGTCATTGTGAAGCTTCATCTTTGGTCATTGTGATGCTTCATCTTTGGTCATTGTGAAGCTTCATCTTTGGTCATTGTGATGCTTCATCTTTGGTCATTGTGAAGCTTCATCTTTGGTCATTGTGATGCTTCATCTTTGGTCATTGTGAAGCTTCATCTTTGGTCATTGTGATGCTTCATCTTTGGTCATTGTGAAGCTTCATCTTTGGTCATTGTGATGCCTAATCTTTGGTCATTGTGAAGCTTCATCTTTGGTCATTGTGATGCTTCATCTTTGGTCATTGTGATGCTTCATCTTTGGTCATTGTGATGCTTCATCATCTTTGGTCATTGTGAAGCTTCATCTTTGGTCATTGTGATGCCTAATCTTTGGTCATTGTGAAGCTTCATCTTTGGTCACTGTGATGCTTCATCTTTGGTCATTGTGAAGCTTCATCTTTAGTCATTATGAGGCTTCATCTTTGGGCATTGTGAAACTTCATCTTTACATTGGGAAAGCCAGTGACATTGAAGAGCTGCTTCCGGTGGTCACGCGGAAAAGGGGAGATAATCTAAAAACTTCGAGGTGGCGCTGTAACCAGCATGTAAACAAAAACATAGCCGGTGCTTCAGACAATAAATTTATTAAAACAACTAAACATCCATCAGTATTTGAGGTTAATTTTTCATTAGAATAGATTTTGTCACACGACTGCCAAAATAGGTATTAAAATAAGTGCTGCGTTACTGAAATATGATAAATCAAAAGACGTCCTCCGTAGATTTCCAAAAAACCGCGGGTAATCCCCCTGTTTGCTAGGAACTGACACAAATGCATCCTAAAGCTTTTCATTGGTCGAGATATAAATAAATGTGACCCAGAAACATATGGGCACATGACTATGTATAGGATTCCCCGTCACTCTGAGTCTTGTTTACATAATAAATACTTCAACCGGAGGTCAAAATTTAACACTTTTCTAACGTTTTTGGAGTTATTTCGGCGTAAAATTAAGCCAATTATGTCATATTTAACAGTTTTTAACCACGAAACTGATTGAGACAATGAAGGGTGATGATGTTTCCAGGATTTTTAATATATTTTACTTAAAAATGATGATGGGTTGAAGGCTTTACTAGTCATTTGTTGATGTTTTTCATGTTGCTCAGACTGCTCAAACTCCTCTACATTTTCTGTAGTTATTTAATTATGCTGCAGTGTGTAACAGATGTATGTAGTACATTGAAACTAGGTTAATCTATGAACGAATTTGTCCATATAAATGACTTCAGTTGTCTGGAAGTACCCCCCTTTTTTTCCCAACTTTTCAAAAATTTCAGCAAGGGGTAAGTCAAAAGTTATTCTCTGGATAAAAATCCTACACATGTGCAAAGTGTAAGCACTCAGTTAATCTTTGTTTTAAGCCATTTTTTGTAGGGTAATGGTTAGTCATTCTTTGATTCAGTAAATATTAATCTGAAATCAACTTGTCAATTTAAAAAAGTACCAATCAACAAATATTAATCTGATGCATCTATAATTTTCACTTGATTTTTAGTATTCGTTCTTGTTGTTTATATAAAAAAAAAACTAAGCAAGTTGGAAGTTGACACTCGCACATGTTTATAAATGTCTGTCCTGTCCTTATCATGCATATCAAGCAACATGGTGTACACTAACCATTCATGTTTGAGTGTGTCTGGGCCGTTGGGCATGTTTAACTCTTGAGAACTTGAGATTAACATTCAATAGGAATGCACAATGCCTAGTACATCCAATTCTTAATACATGTCAGAGCTATATGACCATTTAAAGCATTAATAATATGCTGTATCACTTCTAAGGTCTTCTATGAAAGTCTCACTCTGATTTTGGGGATCCTGTTTTGTTGCATTGATATTAATGCTTGACCCACATTTTTATTTTACACAAATCTACAAGAAAACAAAGCTTGGACACAGGATCTATAGTTTAATCAGAATCATACCATTCCTATATCTGTGAGCTGATTTTTATGCAATATAATACTTTTTCACACATTTTTCTCCATTCTAAAAAGCATACAATTGCAATCATTTGCAAAATCATGTGATAACATATAGGAAAAGGGCACCAGGACATCTCATTCCTAATACTACACAAGGAGCAGGATCTACTTACTCTTCAGAACACCTGATATCAATTGTATGTTGTGGGTTCAAGTTGCTCAGTTTTCTTTTTTCTAATTTGAATATTAGTTTAGACTTTTCATCAAAAAAGTATGAAAAAAGAGAGACTACTGAAAATGATTTATTTAGGTGCAGGCGTTACCACACTTCAGAAAAAACGGTGCAAAGTCGTCATGATAGGCCATTTGAGAGACCTCAAGGATACCTCACTATGTCTAGGAGAACTGAACGATTTTAAAACCTTTCTATTTCAGTCCTTCACACCTAATCAATCATTAAAGACCATCAAGTTTACTTTTTATATCTTTTTAATTTTTTTTATGTCTCAAATACTACAGTACATACATGTATATGCCTGATATCAGTGACGAATCTAGAACTTTTTCTAGGGGGCTGCTGACTGACTTAAGAGGGGCCCGCTCCAGTGATTCCCTATTTAATCAACCACAAAAGGGGACCCCTATGAATATGCTAGCTTTGCATCTATGAATCTCAGGTTTTTCAATGACAATAAGTTTTATTGTATTGCAACAGCATTATTGTCTCATGTACATTTACCCCACTTATCAATATAAAATGGTTGAGTGTTTCACATTGTATATTTAAAAATATGAAAATGTTTAGAAATAAACGTTTATTAAATGATAAATAAATACAGTCATAAAAATAATGTTAAAATGAAACATACGTATAAAATATTTTAAATAATTTAAGAGTATTATTGTTAAAAAGTCCAAGTTTATTTAAAGTAAAATCAAGTCAAATAGTCCTCTGTCCCATACATGTAAATCCTCAAAATAGAAATCCTGCTCTTCTTATTCCTATTGTTATCTGAAAATATATAATATATGCAGATGATATTATCAAATGAAAATAATTTCGAACTTTTCTACAGTTGTTATATGAAATTATAATATATTTTAATTGTCTACAAATTTCTATGTGGTCCAAGAATGAGAAGGTTCACATTTAAATTGGAATTGAATGTTTTTTATTTGAATTTTACTAATGGAAAACTAATCAGATGTGAATAATTGCCAATGAGACAACTATCCCAAAATACTCATTTGGAGTGGATATATAGGTATTTTTTTGCTACATGAGAAAATCTCATAATGTATATACTATGATTGTTTTCAGATGTTTGTTATCATTTCATTTAAATTGAAATCCTTCTTATTTTAATCTTAAATAATCAAAAGGAGGTTTATATGATTCAACAAAAATAAAGAAATTATTTTAGAATTTTGATGTAAATAATTGATATATTTTTAATGACTTTATATTATATGTCAAAGAAGGAGGTGGGGGATGTTGCAGGGGTCCTGATCCCAAAATCCCGGGCTAAAAAACATGATCTTCTGAGGTCCCAATTTTTTTTTTAAAAAAAAATTCCCGAAAAAGTCCTGCCCTCCATCAAGAAAAGTTAATAATCATATACAGCAACACAAATTTTCTATTTATTTATTCATCATTTCCTTCAATATCTTAAATCCATCAACATAATAACATATCAATCTTTTAATAGGTATATTAAATAATGTTTAAATAAAGTATTACTTAATATGCAACATTAAATTATCTTACATGTATCTGTTATTTAAAAGGTAACTTTTCATTCAATCATTCATATCTTAAATTCTTCATACCAGTAATAGATATTAAATGTATCCACCACCAATAAAACCTGGCCACAACACCTAGCATATACTGAATGTGGCAATAAAATTCAACAATTAAATCACATAATTTGTTTTTTTTTTGCATGGAAGGAGGGACAGAATTTATACTGTCCTACTGGTTAATATTTCATATACCTGAAATCTTTAAAAGATATTTTACATAGATATAGGAAGATGTGGTGTTAGTGCCAATGAGACAACTCTCCATCCAAATAACAAATTATAAAAGTAAACCATTATAGGTCAATGTACGGCCTTCAACATGGAGCCTTGGCTCACAACGAACAACAAGCTGAAAAGGGCCCTAAAATTACTAAGTACTGTTAAACCATTCAAATGGGAAATGCCTATATGCACTATTCAGCAAAAATAATAGTACTGTTGTTCAGATAAACAAGGGTCTGGATGGAGTGTTTTCAATTACTTTATCATTTATTCTTTACGCTCATTTGTCTCTATTTTTTTTTTATACTTTTTGTCCATCATTTCTCTTTTCTCAATATATAAATTAGCACATCAATAGTTCAAATAATTATGACGTCTGACTAGGATATTTTATAATTTTTTTCTGGGATGTGTAGGAAGGCGTCCCAGATAAAAAAATAAATAGCCTTGTCAGACGTCATATTGTTTTGACTAGCATGTCATTTGCTCTATTCCTTATTACAGTCAATTTTCTCTATTCTTTGTTCCTTTAGCCGATTTCTTAGGTTATTTTTCCAGTCAAATTTTTCTCTTATAACTAATTTTTACGCTTCATAGAGTTTTGCCCAGTAGTAGCATCCCAATTAGTCTTGGTTCTCATTTTACTTTTTTAGACATAGTCCAGTGCGGATACAGGGATAGGTTCTGGGATTGGAATCCCCACTTTTTTATGGAAAAATCATGCCCTTTTAAAAGGGGCTTTAGTTGAACCCCCTTTATCTGGTGGGAACCCCTTTCAAACATGGCTGTATCACCCTGGTTCTATTTTTGAACCCTCACTGAAATCTGTAAGAAAGTTGGATAGAGGTTTAGGATAAATTAACTATACTTATGTAGTTGTTATATTTTTCCTATAATTCTATTTTGTTTGTTTATGTTTTTTGTCACACACTTTTGGGCACAAATAACAATATAAAACCATTTAATTAACCTTTATACTATTCGAGACAACCAAACAAATCAGCACAAATGCTTAACACAACCGTAATAATTTAATTAAAATTATAAAGCTAACATTGACATGCCAAAATTCAAGTTTTAATCAAAATTGAAGTCTCGGGCTGAGAAAGGGGCGTTTATTTCGTGTGGTCTGGGGAATTTAATGGATTTCAGCATCCTAAAAGAAGCAAACAAATAGCCATAACCTGATCTGATCAATGAATTATGTTATGGATAATGTTGATATCTTTCTACTAACCATTAAAAGTAATAATAGTAGGATTTTGTGAGCTCAGAAACCTTAATCTGTTGAAAAATGGCGTCGATTTATGTGCTTCCTTTTCGCAGCCTCAGTTACAATTTTACAAGGAGTGATGGGTATTTATGCAAATATTTAGGGACTCCTATCATCATAAATACTATTTTTGGTCATTTTATATTTAAATAGCCAATAGGATGCGAATGTGTCAGTTATTTTCAGAAGCGGAAAACACCCGCCATATTTTTATCTTCCAAAATAACAACGTGTCTTGCCAGTTTCAGATGTTTGTTTCCTGTAAAATAAAATCTCCTAAGAAGAAAATATAGCATAGTCACCTGTAAAACTTACCTATATAACTAATTAATGATGAAATGACACAAGTTTAATTGTCTTTAATAGTAAATTTCTTGAAAAATCAAACGTACACGATGTAAACAAATTACCGAGATGGCGCGATACTGTCGCCGTCTATGTAAAAATCGCGATTGTCGCCCTTGATTTTTTGGCCGTTACGTCATATGGAAGGAGGCGCAGAACTGATCTGTGGCTTTCCCACTGTTAGTCACTGTGATGCCTCATCTTTGGTCATTGTGATGCCTCATCTTTGGTCATTGTGAAGCTTCATCTTTGGTCATTGTGATGCTTCATCTTTGGTCATTGTGAAGCTTCATCTTTGGTCATTGTGATGCCTAATCTTTGGTCATTGTGAAGCTTCATCTTTAGTCACTGTGATGCTTCATCTTTGGTCATTGTGATGCTTCATCTTTGGTCATTGTGATGCTTCATCTTTGGTCATTGTGATGCCTAATCTTTGGTCATTGTGAAGCTTCATCTTTAGTCACTGTGATGCTTCATCTTTGGTCATTGTGAAGCTTCATCTTTGGTCATTGTGATGCTTCATCTTTGGTCATTGTGATGCTTCATCTTTGGTCATTGTGAAGCTTCATCTTTGGTCATTGTGATGCCTAATCTTTGGTCATTGTGAAGCTTCATCTTTAGTCACTGTGATGCTTCATCTTTGGTCATTGTGATGCTTCATCTTTGGTCATTGTGATGCTTCATCTTTGGTCATTGTGATGCTTCATCTTTGGTCATTGTGAGGCTTCATCTTTGGTCATTGTGATGCTTCATCTTTGGTCATTGTGATGCCTAATCTTTGGTCATTGTGAAGCTTCATCTTTAGTCACTGTGATGCTTCATCTTTGGTCACTGTGATGCTTCATCTTTGGTCATTGTGAAGCTTCATCTTTGGTCATTGTGATGCTTCATCTTTGGTCATTGTGATGCTTCATCTTTGGTCATTGTGATGCTTCATCTTTGGTCATTGTGATGCTTCATCTTTGGTCATTGTGATGCTTCATGTTTAGTCATTGTGAGGCTTCATCTTTGGTCATTGTGAGGCTTTATCTTTGGTCATTGTGATGCTTCATCTTTGGTCATTGTGATGCTTCATCTTTGGTCATTGTGAGGCTTCATCTTTGGTCATTGTGATACATCATCTTTGGTCGTTGTGATGCTTCATCTTTGGTCATTGTGATGCTTCATGTTTAGTCATTGTGATGCTTCATCTTTGGTCATTGTGAGGCTTCATCTTTGGTCATTGTGATGCTTCATCTTTGGTCATTGTGAGGCTTCATCTTTGGTCATTGTGATGCTTCATCTTTAGTCAATTTGACACTTCATCCTTGGTCATTGTGATGCTTCATCTTTGGTCATTGTGAGGCTTCATCTTTGGTCATTGTGAACTTTCTTCTTTGGTCATTGTGATGCCTAATCTTTGGTCATTGTGAGGCTTCATCTTTGGTCATTGTGATGCCTAATCTTTGGTCATTGTGATGCTTCATCTTTGGTCATTGTGATGCTTCATCTTTGGTAATTGTGAAGCTTCATCTTTGGTCATTGTGATGCCTAATCTTTGGTCATTGTGAAGCTTCATCTTTAGTCACTGTGATGCTTCATCTTTGGTCATTGTGAAGCTTCATCTTTGGTCATTGTGATGCTTCATCTTTGGTCATTGTGATGCCTAATCTTTGGTCATTGTGAAACTTCATCTATAGTCACTGTGATGCCTCATCTTTGGTCATTGTGAAGCTTCATCTTTGGTCATTGTGATGCTTCATCTTTGGTCATTGTGATGGGTCATTGTGAAGCTTCATCATTGATCATTGTGATGCTTCATCTTTGGTCATTGTGATGCTTTATCTTTAGTCACTGTGATGCTTCATCTTTGGTCATTGTGATGCTTCATTTTTGGTCATTGTGATGCTTCATCTTTGGTCATTGTGATGCTTCATCTTTGGTCATTGTGAAGCTTCATCTTTGGTCACTGTGATGCCTTATCTTTGGTCATTGTGAAGCTTCATCTTTAGTCACTGTGATGCTTCATCTTTGGTCATTGTGAAGCTTCATCTTTGGTCATTGTGATGCTTCATCTTTGGTCATTGTGATGCCTAATCTTTGGTCATTGTAATGCTTCATCTTTAGTCACTGTGATGCTTCATCTTTGGTCATTGTGAAGCTTCATCTTTGGTCATTGTGAAGCTTCATCCTTAGTCATTGTGATGCTTCATCTTTGGTCATTGTGATGCTTCATCTTTGTCATTGTGAGGCTTCATCTTTGTCATTGTGAGCTTCATCTTTGGTCATTGTGATGCTTCATCTTTGGTCATTGTGATGCTTCATCTTTGGTCATTGTGAGCTTCATCTTTGGTCATTGTGATGCTTCATCTTTGTCATTGTGATGCATTCATCTTGGTCATTGTGATGCTTCATCTTTGGTCATTGTGATGCTTCATCTTTGGTCATTGTGATGCTTCATCTTTGGTCATTGTGATGCTTCATGCTTTAGTCATTGTGATGCTTCATCTTTGGTCATTGTGAGGCTCATCTTTGGTCATTGTGATGCTTCATCTTTGGTCATTGTGAGCTTCATCTTTGGTCATTGTGAGCTTTCTTGTCATTTGATCTTCATCTTGGTCATTGTGATGCTTCATCTTTGGTCATTGTGAGCTTCATCTTTGGTCATTGTGACTTCATCTTTGGTCATTGTGATGCCTAATCTTTGGTCATTGTGAGCTTCATCTTTGGTCATTGTGATGCTTATCTTTGGTAATTGTGAGCTTCATCTTTGGTCATTGTGATGCTTATCTTTGGTCATTGTGAAGCTTCATCTTTGGTCATGTGATGCTTATCTTTGGTCATTGTGAGCTTCATCTTGGTCATTGTGATGCTCATCTTTGGTCATTGTGATGCTTCATCTTTGGTCATTGTGAATGCTTTATCTTTGGTCATTGTGAGCTTCATCTTTGGTCATTGTGATGCTTCATCTTTGGTCATTGTGAGCTTCATCTTTGGTCATTATAATGCTTCATCTTTGGTCATTGTGATGCTTCATCTTTGGTCATTGTGAACTTCATCTTTGGTCATTGTGATGCTTCATCTTTGGTCATTGTGATGCTTCATCTTTGTTCATTGTGATGCTTCATCTTTGGTCATTGTGATGCTTCATCTTTGGTCATTGTGATGCTTCATCTTTGGTCATTGTGATGCTTCATCTTTGGTCATTGTGATGCTTCATCTTTGGTCATTGTGATGCTTCATCTTTGGTCATTGTGAGGCTTCATCTTTGGTCATTGTGATGCTTCATCTTTGGTCAATTTGACACTTCATCCTTGGTCATTGTGATGCTTCATCTTTGGTCATTGTGAGGCTTCATCTTTGGTCATTGTGAACTTTCGTCTTTGGTCATTGTGATGCCTAATCTTTGGTCATTGTGAGGCTTCATCTTTGGTCATGGTGATGCCTAATCTTTGGTCATTGTGACACTTCATCTTTGGTCATTGTGAAGCTTCATCCTTGGTCATTGTGAAGCTTCATCTTTGGTCATTGTGAAGCTTCATCTTTGGTCATTGTGATGATTCATCTTTGGTTATTGTGACGCTTCACCTTTGGTTAATTTGACACTTCATCTAAAGTTAATTTGACACTTGATCTTTGGTCATTGTGTCCCTTCATCTTTGGTCATAGTGACTCATGTTATTCAACATTAATAGCAATACTCATGTTATTCAACAGTTAGATAGCAATGCTCATGCTATCCAACATTAAGATAGCAATACATCTGTTATTCAACATTAAGATAGTAATACTCATGCTATTCAACATGACCATAGCCAAACTCATGTTATTCAACAGTTAGATACCAGTACTCATGTTATTCAACAGTTAGATACCAGTACTCATGTTATTCAACATTACCATAGCAATACTCATGTTATTCAACATTAAGATAGCAATACACATGTTATTCAACATTAAGATAGCAAAACTCATATTATTCAACAGTTAGATAGCAGGACTCATGTTTTTTAACATTACCATAGCAATACTCATGTTATTCAATATTATGATAGCAATACACATGTTATTCAACATTAAGATAGTAATACTCATGCTATTCAACAGTTAGATAGCAGTACTCATGTTATTCAACATAACCATAGCAGTACTCATGTTATTTAACATTACCATAGCAATACTCATGTTATTCAACATTAAGATAGTAATACTCATGCTATTCAACCGTAAGATAGCAGTACTCATGTTATTCAACATCACCATAGCAGTACTCATGTTATTCAACATTACCATAGCAATAATCATGTTATTCAACATTAAGATAGTAATACTCATGCTATTTAACATTACCATAGCAATACTCATTTTATTCAACAGTAAGATAGCAATACTCATGTTATTCAACATTAAGATAGCAGTACTCATACTATTCAAAATTACATTAAAATTTCAAAGATAAGTGTGTTTTATGGATAAGTGCTATAATATTACTTATACCTATTGGTAAAGTAGTAGGAACATATATACTTGCACAGAAATTTTGGGGCATTATGAGGATGGTATTTCCAAATCCCTGCTGGTATTTTCTTACAGTATATTCTTTAATTGTTCTTTTATTTTTACAAACAGATATATTTAGATGGGTGTCATCAGTTGACAGACGATGATGTGGCTTTACTTCTGGCAGCTGTGCCTAAGGTGACATTGGTCTCGCTGACAGGAGTCTCCATCAGACATCTTAGTCATCCTGCAGTCAAAACTTTTCTGATCAATGGTTGTCCTATACTAATTGGAGAAGAAAATCTTGGTAAGAATAATTATAAAAAGAATAGCAATATAATATATGGTGGATAGTTACATATTTACAATCCTGAAGGACAGCGAAATCGACTGACAGGAAATTAGAATTATTTATTATTATTAATTGCTGGTGTACACGATTTTATTTGTGACATGATTTTTCAATACTTATAAAAAAAAAGATTAATTTTATAAATTAATAACTGTTTTTCCACAACAGATCAAGTAATTTAACTTGTACAAAACCTTGCAAAGGTGTGGCAAAAATTATATATATGAAAAACATATTATTAAATAACAATACTCCAAAATGCCACAGCTCCCTGGCACCAATAACAGGTGCAAAGTACAAGCAAAATAATTGATGTATGTGCCATGTAGTCTTTCTTTACCAAAAACTAACCATTTTCCATTATTTAAAACATGAATTTCAAAGGAAAAGATTGGTTATCAATTTGGTGATGTACGACGGGCAGCAGCCAAACAATGTCCCTGTGTAATTAACTTGAAAACTCTTTAACAAAATATTAAAAGAATAGCCATATCTACTTAAATGTAGTATAGTTTAGTTAAAAACTTATATTTCAGAACAATTTTATCATTGTGTGAGTAAATTTTCATTAAATTAACATAATATGTATTACAACATGTCTGATAAAATGTGTGAATAGTTGTTTGGCATTTTGCTAGTATTTGCATGCCTTATATCTTGTCTGTAAATGCATGGTGTTGCAAGGATTGAGTATAGCTTCGTATTAAATGCAATATTATTACTTTTTATTTGATAAAAAGTTTGAACAAGAAAGTGGAAAACTAGATAATCTTATGATGCATATGATTACAAGAGCGCAATTATTTGTTTACATTTTACCGGCAAGTTTTTTACCCCAAGATGGTACTCAGAATAGAATCCTATACGGTTGATACAGGATTGGAATTACATTTAATCGAAAGCTTATCCAATTAGGTTTAAAAATTGCCGAAAATCATATTCACATCTTACGAAGTATAGAAAATATCGTTCATTTCTACACGTCGGACCCATTAAAAATATGCCTTTTTCATTAATCGAAAAAAGTAGACGATCTTTTTCAACTGCATTTTAAGTCAATTTGAGCAGCATGACCCTATATATTTTTGTAGTTGCAACACTGGCATTTCTAGTAACAGGAACTGCTACCCGTTTTTCCCTAATTTGTGTAGTCTTCGAGAAAAAAAATACGGAACACTAGAGGTACCCTATGGAAAATGCATTACGAATAATTGTGCTCTTGTAACCATATAGTACAACATGTTACTATTTAACAATCTTGTTTTATTGATTTTAATGAAGGTAGGAATGGTCTTTATGATCAAGTGTCAAAGACTACCATTAGAATAAAACTAGTCTTAATATTTTATTGTATTTGTCACTGTTACTTAAATTCAACCACATAAGTACTGTTAGTAGTAATATGATAACCCCAATTCTTACCCTCATTTATGTATGGACTTGAATTAACATAACAACATTTTCATCAAATATAAGCTCGATGGAACTGATTTTTAAACACATCATTCAAAAAAGCAAGTTTTTGGTGATGAAGCACCTATTTTCGATGATGATTGTGATAAAATTGAGGTCATCTCTAAAATAATAGAGTACAACTACAGTAAACCACCTTATTTTCATGGATACTTTAATTCGGGTTTAGCCCTTCTAGCCTAATTCACAATTTTCAAAATTACCTTGGTGTAATTAGACAAGGAAAGACCCAAATTTGAATTTTTCGCAACAAATTATATTCACATTAGTTTTCTATACCCAAAAGTTGAGAACAAAAAACAATTGGTTACAGTATTTTAAGCTGATGTAGTATGTAATAATGGTTTGCTGTTTAAAAGAATTTAGATGTACATTTTCGAAATTGGTGAAATTAAGTCATAAGTGCAATCAGTGGTCATGGCAACTGTAACTATACTGTAAATTATGAAATTATTGCAATGTGATTATTATTGTGAGAAATGCAACAGGGTTATAATCACAATGATTTAAATTCTCGTTATGAAATTTTTATATGAATTAAGGTGGTATCTAACACTACAGGGAGATAACTCTGTAAAATCAGCTAAATGTTTAAATCACATTGTATTGTAAAATAGTACAAAAGGAAATAGTAAGCTTCTCAATAATCAAAATGAGTATTTGTCAAACTGCTATATATTCAACCAATTTTTTCCGAGAAAGTGATTGGTTCAAGTTTTTTGAAATTTTTATATTTTTTCATAGGGTCAAAGCTAATATTTTGTCCAAATTTTGTGAAAATTAAACAAGCCAAATTAATTTTAGTCAAGGTGTTTGGTACCACCTTAATCAGGATTTGTCTCAATATTGCAAAAATTAAAATCAAATTTTAATCTAAAATGACAAAATCGCAATAATAAACTGCATACAACAATTTCTGGAAACGTAGTACATGTATTGGGACTTTAAAATTAGTGGAAATTTAATACGCCCTGTTCACTTGACCAAGCAAGATGTCTACTATTATTAGACAAGAAAATTACCTAAATAAATATATGCTGAAATTTTTATAGAAATAATAGTTTATTCAGTTCAAATATTAATACATGTAGTGCCTTGAAATATAGTCTTTAGATATGCATTTGAATTTTGTATTCAGTTTAAAGGCCAAAAAAATTTAATATGTGTGTTTCCTATTACATCTTTGAAAAAAATAGGGAGGTACTAGGTAGGTAGGGATTTTTTTTTTCATTTTACATTTTTTTTACATTTAGTCTATGGGAGGGACATTCTGATTTTAACAGTGCTTATTGAAAAATGACAAAAAAAACTTTAGGGTAGGATATTTTTTAGCTTAAAAATTAGGATGGTTATAGTCATAGGAAACACACATCTTTTTTTATTTGACCAAATGTTTTCATTTCTCTTTTTATAGTTGATCTGAACCATGGTCATACAATAGTAGTACCACAAAAACACTTAGCTGGTTATTTTGTTGAGTTTGTTAAGACTAAGAAAACTCTGCAGAAGCTTGGTGCGCTACAACCCTTCAATCAAGTAACTGATTTGCCCATAAAAGACTGGAAAGTAACATTAACTGAAGTCCTTTTAGATCATGTAAGTATATGTATCAATAATTAAAGATTATTGTTGGTCATCTCACTGAGATTGATTTTCTTACTTGAGCCAGTACGGTAAACGTGAGAACAGCAATCGAGTTGAGATGACCAATGATAATTGAATAAATCTGTTTATCGCTATTTTACCTATGAAAAATTTGTTAATTTCATTGACAACAGCACATTCAAATAAATCCATTAGTTTCTCGTGATTCATATCACTCTACTGTGCTAAAAAAAGGCAATTATCAGTCAATAAGATCAAAGGAAAAGTTCGGAAAATAGCGATAAGGTCATTATGAGTTATACTACTCAACTGTATAGGAATAAAAAAAACTCAGATAAATGACTTAAAAATCAATGAGGCATAATTGTCCTCTGAAATGAATATCAAGGTAATTTATCATGATCACTTTATGACCTTTGTCCTGAATTTGCATGAAATAAATGAATCCTCAGTATTGAGGAAAACTACAGTTTTGACAAATTCTGCATAGGAGCAGAAGCAGAGAGAAACTTCTATTTTGTTGAACGTTTTTAAAATTCAAAAACTAGAATCCAGTGAGTAAAATTAAATTCACCTTGAAGGAATGAATTAGACCATTTTAATAACAATGTTTTTTTCAAATTGAAAGTCATCAGTTCTATTTTAATTTGATCAGAATATCAGATAAATCAAGATTGGTAAGGTGGACAAAAGTTATTGAAGGTCAGGTGACCCTTACCAAAAAGTGCTAACATGTTGCACATAAGTTGCACATAAGATGCTCACGTTAGAAACTAACATGATTGCACACGAGTTTTTTAACATGCAAATTAGGTGAGCATTTTGTGAGCAAAAAAATTGCACATATGAAACTAACCTAATTTGCATGTTAAAAACCTCACGTGCAACTGCTCATATGAGCTTTTGTTTCACATGTGCATTTTATTAGATTGCTCATATGAGCAGTTGCTCACATGTTGCACACGTGAATATTATAGTTGACCAAAACAAAATGGCTGCTTTAAAAAAGGAATATTTTTCAAATTTAAATGAAAATCTTAAATAATTCAGTTGAAAATAAAATAACTGATACATCATCATCATGTTAAAAGAGTTATTCTTTAATTATTGTCAGTTAATTATGATTTTCATATCATTTTTTTTTTTTTTTTATTTAAACAATAATCATGATCATGACTAAAAACATAACATTACATTATAAAACTATTAGAGGGACTTGCAAGTTAGTACACAATTAAGGTCTTTGATTAATAAGTACTGTATTTCAAAAAGTTAAAAAAGGAAAAATCTTTATACATGTAGTACTTATTTTGAAGCAACCTGTATATATTCCCATAAAGGACTTAAAATTGTAATATACATTTTGTATTTCAAAATCTGACACAAAAATGAAAATAATGAAATAGAAATGATAACTTACAACTATTTAACCACAGCCACACTGGTTTTATCAGATTTCAACAATGCCTTTCTTCAAATAGCACAATATAGGACTTAACATTTTCCATATCCATCTACCTCCATTTATTGCATGCTTTTCATGAATTTGAATTTACAGGAAGTACATGACTGGGCATGTCATTTTGAAAAAGCTCATATGAGCAATGATGTAGGTTAGTTTTGAATGGTTAGAAGAATGGAAAAACTTTTCAAAGTACAAAACTAACATAAAACTAACATGGATGATAAAAGCTCACCTGAGGTTTGAATTGCACATGTGAGCATTATGTTAGATTTTTGTGGGCACATATGAACTACCAAACTGCACATATGAGCAACCTGATTTGCATACAATTCTTACTTGCATCTCATGTGCTTCACATGTGAAACTTGTGTGCTTTTGTTAGCAATTTCTGTACGTGGACTCAATCGATCTGTTCACTTGAAAAAAAAAATGATTTAAATACCTTAAATATTGCTACAGGATGATTATCGCAATAATTAGAATTTGGATTTTGATAACTGAATTATAGTTTTTATGCAGATTTTTGTAATTGTAAAACACAATAATTTCTGAATTTACCGTATTTTATAATGATGTATCTTTGCAGCCAATGTTTGATGTGGTGATCAGTAGCCATCCTGTTCAAGTTATTATCACCTTCAATACAACAAAGGGAAATTTGGAGGGAGTTAAGAATCATATTGTTGATACAATAACACGGGTTGTTACAAAAGTAAGTACTCAGAGTTTGTTATTGGAAAATAAGGACCAATTCAGGATTGTTGTATGACTACAAGGGTCATCTCAAAGGTCATAATTTAGGGTCAAATGTTGGGAAATAAGGATCAATTCAGGATTGATGTAAAACAAACAAGAGTCACTCAAAGGTTATAAGTTAGGGTCAAATGTTGGGAAATAAGGATCAATTCAGGATTGTTTTAAAACAATGGTCATCACAGACAAAAAGTTCAGGGTTCATTGCAGGAAAACGAGGATCAATTTTGAGAAGAATTTCTCATGTTTGTCTTTAAGGTTTCTAGCTATAGACAAACACAGGTCATTAAAGCATAATTCAGAGTCACAAAAATAATAATTTAGGGTTGATGCTTGGATAACAAATCTGTTAAAGTTGAGAATTTAGGGTGGTTGTTTGGGTAAGCAAGGACAGTCACTTAATTAAGAAATTCAGATTCTTGTTTAACAATGGCAGTCCCTTAAATAAGAATTGAGTTGAGGGTTAATTTGTTTCACCACAAACATGACAAAGCTAGAAATTTAGGTTTCCTATTTGGATAACAGGGTTCATTACAAAAGTAAGAAAATAAGGGCCGTTGGTTTGATAAAAACAAAGGTGTAAGGTGAGGTTATAAGTTTAGAATTCTTGAATGGATAATGGGGAGTTAATGCTTTAAATGAAAATACATACATTTATTTTATACTGAGTAGTAAATAAAGATACATGGTATGTGTAATACTGTCAACGGCAATCGTGCTGCATCAGCCATCCGTGATGATAGTTATGTCAGTCGAGCTAGGTTGCAAAGGCGTTATCACACTTTAGATCTGTATAACGTTATGTCACATAAATAAACATCTACTTAAGTTATACAATAAAGTATATATGATATGGATTTTTCAGCAGCACACACCCTATGAACCCTCTACCAACATTATTCCTCGAGTAGAGGTCTTTGGATTTTATTGCTGTCTCAGGTTAATGGGATGTGATATTGAAAAAGACATACGATATTCTCTTTATATGTATACTTTAAAAGTCAACAGTAAACGTTTATTTAACAACATGTTTACATTTTCTGTAAATATAGTGTGCACTTTTCTCCCATAATGAAAAAGTGTTGAATACTTGAAATGACATATTTGGAATCCATGTTATGAAATAAAGTACACCTTCTTATTGTAGAAAACATTTGAGGTATAAAGAAGTTAACTATTTTTAAAACTAAAATTTCAGGCTGCTTTCACTACAGTTTACCCCAAAAATAAAGAACCAGAGGTTAAAAAAGAAGAAGTGGAAAATGATGAGACAAAGGTTTGTATGATTAATAGATAAGTGAGGTATCATCATTTAGACAGCATCCTCACAACACAATAAACCACTTTTTTCAGAAGTATAATTTAACATAAAGATAAATCAAGGATGTAATGCATGTACAGTAAGCCATAATCATGCAGAGAGTTTTATCACTGGATATATTTGTTAATGCTGTAATATGCTGAATACAAGACAGAAGTATTCTAGTCCAGTAAATATTGGTATGATGCTTTATACATGTATAATATTAGCTAGAAGAGCTATAAAACCCATATTTTATATACTATAAACCAACTTATTTTCGCGGATACTTTATTTCGCCTTATACCAATTCTAGTCCATTTCGCGGCTTTTAAAATTTGCGATTTTCTTATTTACTTGATGTAGATTAATAAAGATTTACTTATTCGCGATGATTTATATTCGCGTTATTTTTATTCTCGCGAAAGTCGCGAAATAAGTTGGTTTACAGTATATGCTTTATGGTGCTGAAGGCCACCAATGTGTCTTCAACACAGTTAGAAAATCATGCACCTGGAAGCATGTTATTCTGCAAACCCCTGAACAAAAATGTGTACTAGTTCAGTAATAATGGAGGCCATACTTAACTCCGAAATATATAAATGAACTAAAGTTAAACATACATACAAGACTAACAAAGGCCAGAGGCTCCTGACTTGGACAGGTTAAAAAATGTGGTGAGGTTAAACATGTTTTGTGAGGTATTAACCCTCCCCTATACTTCAAGCCAATGTAGAAAAACAAATACACAGCAATACTAGCACGTTAAAAATCCAGCTTAGGCTGTCTGTGTAGTACAAAGCAGGGTTGATATTCATATGACATTAATAAGATCTTTTCCTGAATATGCTGGAAGAAAAATAGCCATTTATCAGTAAAAATTAAGATAAATATGACAAACTACTGACAAGCATGAATTTGGCTGATCATACACTTGTTATTAAAATAAGCTCAGAAAAAGTGCTAAGTTCTATAAATACAGGTTAAATAGACAACAGGTACAAGTAAAACAATTCTAAAAGATATCACATAAAAAAATGCTCCCATTTACTAGAAGCAAAATATATCACATAAAAGAATGCTCCCATTTACTAGAAGCGAAAGATATCACATAAAAAAATGCTCCCATTTACTGGAAACAACATATATCACATAAAAGATCTCTACCAGTTACTGGAAACAAAAGATATCACATAAAAGAATGCTCCCATTTATTGGAAGAAAAAGATATCACATAAGAGAATGCTCCCAGTGACTGGAAGCAAAAGATATCATTTAAAAAAATAATCCCATTTTCTGGAAGCAAAAGATATCACATTAAAGAATGCTCCCAGTTACTGGATGAAAAATATATCACATAAAAGAATGCTCCCAGTTACTGAAAGCTAAATATTTCACATAAAGAATGCTCCCAGTTACTGAAAGCAAAATATATCGCTTAAAAGAATGCTCCCATTTACTGGATGAAAAATATATCACATAAATTTTGAAAAGAATGCTCCCAGTTACTGAAGGTGTAATACCACCATTGATTTTCCACTATTAGTCTTTGTTAAATTTGCACTTTTCAAAAAAATGTGCAGAATTTATCTTTGTTTCAAATAAAGAAGTACTTGGCATGAGTAAAGTTTTATCCTGTCCAGTACTATAGAAAAAATATCACATAACATTTCATTGCATATAAGAAAATAACCATCATTGGAAGTTAACCAATCAAATTCATCCCTTAATTTATCTGTGTTCAAGGTTTAGTCACCATGTAACCTCAAGATTACAAATTTTCTATAGAAATCCCAAATAAAAAATGATGGTGTTTTGAAATACCCAAGACATACGTTTAAGACACAGAAATGTTTTTATTGAATAAAATGTAGGATTAATTACCTACAACTGTCAAATTCAAGGGAATATTTTTCTAGACCTACTTTTGTATACAACCGGATGTGACGTACCATGATTTGGTTGTATTACACCTGAAAGCTAAATATATCACATAAAAGAATGCTCCCAGTTTCTGGAAGCAAAAAATATCACATAAAAGAATGCTCCCAGTTACTGAAAGCTAAATATATCACATAAAAGAATGCTCCCAGTTTCTGGAAGCAAAAAATATCACATAAAAGAATGCTCCCAGTTACTGAAAGCTAAATTTATCACTTAAAAGAATGCTCCCAGTTACTGGAAGCAAAATATATCACATAAAAGAATGCTCCCACTTACTGAAAGTATGATAAATATATTAGATTTATTTTAATTAGAAAGTTGAGGGAGAAGAAACAGAGAATAAAGAAGAAGTGAAAGTAGAAGTAAAGATTCCAGAAGAAAAGAAGCCAGAAGAAAAGAAGCCTGAAGAAGTGAAAGAAGATGAAAAACCAGCAAATGTTAGACCTTTCAGAGAATGTGAATTTATATTAATACATGTAGGAAAACCATCTAAATTGATTGAGGAGGTACAACAGTTTATATCAGGAGAATTTTTGACAACAAAATTAGAAGTTCTAGACAAGTCAATAGAATACCATGAACAGTAAGTAAAATAATTATGGATTCTTTTACTAAATCCTTGGGTTACAGTAAGTGGACCCAGGATTATCAAAAAAGGGAGCCCTGTTTATGCTGCAGAAGAAATAGGGGGGACTGGTTTTAAGCAAGTACTAAAAATTGAGAATATGTTTGCAAACAGCACAATATTTCCTAATACCTGGATCTGCAAAAATCAGAATAATGTAGATAGATAAAATTATCCCCATACCCCTCCCTTCCCACCCTTGCATCTGCTCCTCAGGAACAATGTCTTTCTATTTTGACGAAAAAATGATTTAAAACTTGATATATTAGCTGATGTTCAAATTATATTCTTTTATATAGTGTTCATCTCATGACATTACAACATTTAACTCTGGAAAATCAATCAGGTACCATAACTCCAAAACAGTAAAAGTAAATAAAGTTGCAATATAAAAAATTACAGCTATTTTGTAATCAGCTAATGCCTGAAAATGTTTTAAAATGCCATTTTCCATTTAGTTGCAAATCTTAACTACTAAGCAGCAAAAGTGATAATCATCAATATTGAACTTGACCTTTTTTGTTGAGCCTGCGACAAAAGAAAGCTCGACATAGGGATAGTGATCCAGCGGCGGCGGCGGCATTAGCTAACTTCTTAAAAGCTTTATATTTTAGAAGGTGGAAGACCTGGATGCTTCATACTTTGTATATAGATGCCTCATGTTATGACGTTTCTGTCAGTCACATGTCCAATGTCCTTGACCTCATTTTCATGGTTCATTGACTACTTGAAAAAAAGTTGAGATTTTTTGTAATGTTAAATTCTCTCTTATTATAAGTAATAGGATAACTATATTTGGTATGTGCTTACCTTGCAAGGTCCTCATGCCCGTCTGACAGTTTTCACTTGACCTCGACCTCATTTCATGGATCAGTAAACAAGGTTAAGTTTTGGTGGTCAAGTCCATATCTCAAATACTATTAGCAATAGATCTAGTATTCGGTGTATGGAAGGCATGTAAGGAATACATGTTTAACTGGCAGGTGTCATCTGACCTTGACCTCATTTTCATGGTTCAGTGGTTATAGTTAAGTTTTTGTGTTTTGGTCTGTTATTCTTATACTGTATGCAATAGGTCTACTATATTTGGTGTATGGAATGATTGTAAGGTGTACATGTCTGACTGGCAGGTGTCATTTGACCTTGACCTAATTTATACTACCAATATATATATATATGTATATGCAATAAGTCAACTATATTTGGTGTATAAAAATGTTTTATGATCTATATGTCAGTCATGCAGGTTTTATTTGACCTTGACCTCATTTTTACGGTTCATTCTTCAGTGTTAAGTTTTTGTGTTTTGGTCTGTTTTTCTTAAACTATAAGCAATAGGTCAACTATTTTTGCTGTATGAAAGAATTGTTAGCTGTACATGCCTGCCTGTCATGGTTCATCTGAACTTGACCTCATTTTCATGGTTCATCGGTTAATGTTAAGTTTTCTTTGTTAATGTTATGTTTATGTGACAGTTGTAATAAAGCTTTATGTTTAGGACTATCAACATAATATCAATGATTTGTAAAGAAGGCGAGACATTTCAGCGTGTGCACACATATGAGATCAGTGACAACATATAACATTTTAAAAAACATTGGTTGAATGATTAATAATTTTTAATTGCACAGAAACAACTTTCAATAACAGAACTTCTATCAGAAAACCAGATTAAAAATAAACATGTACCAGCAGCATTTCCTGTAAAAGTTGGGCATTGGAAATATTTAGTACATTTATTTTTTTAAAGAAATATCAAGAAATGGATTTGTTACGAAATAACAGAAAAATAATGATTTTTTTTCTGTTTTGAAGAAAATAGGTACAAGTATCTACGAACTATAAACATTTGATATACTGTATATATATTACTTTTTTTACAGACATTTCTCTGATATGGATATGGTAGGACAGAATGCATATGCATCATTGTGTGCAGCTAAGGAAAAATTAGAAACTTTCAATTCACAGAAAAATGACCGAATTCATTTCATGTCCATGGATATGGAATCTGAAGAGGTAGAAAACAATAATTTATAAACACGGAAATAACTACTGTGGATTCATTAGTATTTTTTGGGTACCAGTTCATTAGTATTTGTTGGTTACCAGTTTTCATGGATTTCGTGGATTAAGGGGAACTTAAAATTTAAATGTTCAACAAATTACAAATTTCTTTAAGGAATATATGCATACTTTGTCAAAACCACAAAATGAAATATCCACAAAAATGCAAGTTTTCCTAGATCCACGAAAATTTGTGACCCCGAAAATAAATGAATTTACAGTATTATGTTAATTAATTGCTCTTAAATTTTATTAATTTTACCCCAAAAAAAACCAGCTTTTTTACTGAAAATTATTATTAAAGTTTTTTTTATTTTGTTCAATGGATAAAAAGGTTTTCAGAACAATAATGAATCATGTAAATTTTACACTTCTGAAGTGCTATCCCTAGATTCATCAGGAACGCTCAAAACCAAATATCTGAAAGCCAAGGATGTTTGAGAACCAAAACTGTTGAAGAGCTATATTACCTTAAAGGACATAAAACAAAAATAGCAAAATCCTTTTTATGTCAAATTTCATTCAGCTTGTATTTGTGCAGGATTTATGATATATATTACATGTTTAATCACTCATACTTGATACCGTTTGGATGGTTATAATTTTATATCACATTGTCACTTGCATGTCTTATGAGTAATTCAAACATTTGGGGCTCTGATAAAGAAAGTTTTGGATTGGTTTAGCATAAAATTATTGATGGACAGTAAACAAGTAATTTTTGATAGTCAGATAGCCATTTATTGTAGAAAAATAATGTGAATGTAAATTGCCTTGAATTAATAAAACACAGATCTTACTTATGTAAATACTTCCAGAAAATCATGAAAATAATTCACTGCAAAGTCACCTAGAAAGAGCTTTAATAGCTCAAAATAAAGTATCTATAAAAATAAGTTGGTTTTCAGTAATTTGGTTGAGAGCTAAAGTAAAACAGTATATATATTATCATTTTCCTAATTTATTTATAGTGTTTAAATAGTGTTTATGACAAGATGACAGAAGTTTTGGATTGTCGGAAACACCATCAGGAAATGAGATACAAGATAGCAGAAAAGTTTGAGAAATACCTAAGTGTTGTCTTAGAAACTGTGAAGAAAAATGAAGTCATTGATATAAGTTCTGGACTTAAAGAAAGTTTTGACATTACAGGAGCTGAGTTCCTCTCAATTGCAAAACTTTTACAGGAACAGGTAGGCAATTCCTGTAGTCTTCCTTATTTAAAATTTCTCTTTTAAAAAAAAAAAAACCAAAATACTTAAGGTTACTTTTTGGCTTGTACTTTCTGTTATGTGAGGCAGATACATGAACAGTCGAAAAAAAAGAAGAATACCTAAATGCCTTCCCTTCCAAAGAAAAGAAAATACCTATATTCCTACCCCTTTAAGGAGGCTCGAGGGTATGAAAATTTTAGAAAAAAATTAAACATTTGTTTTTCATTACAAATTTTATTTCTTACCTTTTGTAGTTGTTACTTTATCATATGGTACAAAGAACATTCAAAACAATTAATTCGTGTTGGCCCCAGATGACTTTTAAAATGTAAACATCATTGAAAAAGTTCCAAATTATCTCCCTTTGGTGTAAAAATGCCATTTTTTGGCTTTAAAATTGACATATCTCTTAACACATCGGTGACCTATATTTTTTAATATAATTTCGATATATGCTGTACTTAAACTAAATTATTGTAAAATTTGAGCGATTTCTGTAATAAATTTCTTTTTTTATTTCGATATTACCTTTATTTCTCCTATTAGTTCAACAGAAAAAAAACACTTTTACAAAGATGTATGCTTCTTTCGAAGGCAGATTATGAGCGCAAATGAACAGTGACCCCATTTTTATGCCCCACCTACGATAGTAGAGCGGCATTATGTTTTCTGGTCTGTGCGTCCGTTCGTCCGTCCGTCTGTCCGTTTGTCCGTCTGTCCCGCTTCAGGTTAAAGTTTTTGGTCAAGGTAGTTTTTGATGAAGTTGAAGTCCAATCAACTTCAAACTTAGTACAGGGCTCACGCTACCAGGCGACTTGGGCGAAGAAGTCGCCTTCCCGACCGTCACTTCGCTTTCCCCGACCCCCAAAAGCGAAATCAAGTCGCCCTGTTCTTGACGATACTCGCTTTCAGTCGCTTCCGTCATCGGACATTTTCAATTTTTACCAAGTTGATGAAACATCAATTTTTTATTGATAATTAAAGAAATTCAGACATAAACGATTCATTATCTTTAGAAAAGAGGTTGAAGCATTGTCTTCGCAGTTTGTAGCAGGTTATTTAATAAAAATACAACTTTTTATCACTTCATGCATTTTCGCAAGTTCCGGTGCTTGTTACTCGAAAACGTACATCAACCTAAATTTCGGCGGCAAAATAAGTTTGTTACTTCATTTAAACGTGTTAAAAGTTGCCTCCAGTAAATGTTTAATCCATTTATTGCATTAAAAACGTCATGTTCCTTTTCAAATAACTTGTCAAACATCGTTTATTTTTGTAAATTTTCTTGCATTCGTCCGCCATTGACCGATTTCTAAACTACGGATCTGAACCGGACCAGCTATGACCGAAATCCGTACTTTTACAATAATTACTACGGACGCACGGAAGGAACAGGTGACAGAAGAATATTGATCCCAAAGGGAAAAAATACGCATTCCACACACATTAAGAGACTTTTGGTTACATCTAATTGATTGGTGTATATAATTCCCTATATTTTTTATGGATTGTTTCAAACTATTGATTAAAGTTGCTTAACTCTGAGACTATTATACTAATTTCAATATATTATGGCCCAGCTTAATAACTTTTATATTTTTTTATGAGAAACACTGAATTTCATACACAAGATAATTTTTAATTAAATTGTAATAATGATATATTATAATTTCTTTACATTTTTTAAAATAATTTTTTATTTTAGTGCTAGATATTTAGTTGGAATAAGTTTCTCACAAGAACCTTAGTAAAACTTAAACAACTTTTAATTTCAAATATAAAAAGAACATTATTTACATATGGCCCTTTATACTATTGTAAAACCCAAACATTGTAGCGCACCGCGCGAATGAGCACTTCTCTTTCAAATCTCACCACTTCTCCCTATCAGTTTCAAAAAGAGAAGTCACTTCTCCCTATAATTCTGAAGTAGTGTGAGCCCTGTTAGTACACATGTTCCCTATGATATGATCTTTCTAATTTTAATGCCAAATTAGAGTTTTATCCCAATGTCACGGTCCACTGAACATAGAAAATGAAAGTGCGAGTGGGGCATTCGTGTACTGAGGACACATTCTTGTTTTATTTTATTTTTCTATTAACTATAAGATAAATTTCATTTATAGAAAAATATGGAGAAATCCTATATAAATGATTTAGACCTGCAAACCCCCTTAAAGTAAAGAAAAATACCTCTATTCCCACTCTTCCAAACTAAAGAAATATTCCTAGATTCACATACTTCCAAAGTATTAAGCAAAAATATATATATTCTCACCCCTCCAAATTTTAGAAAAATAACTATATTCCTACCCCTTCAAAGTAAAGAAATATACCTATATTCGAAACCTTCCAAAATAAACAAAAATACCTAAATTCAAACCACTCCAATGGAAAGAAAAATAACTGTATTCCAACCCCATCCAATGTAAAGAAAAATAACTATATTCTCACCCCTCCAAATTAAAGTTTTCTTCATTTTTTTAAACAGTGATAAATCTTAAGATACTAATAGGATTTTCATATTGAAAGACAATAGAATTTTTATCAATTTGATTTTAATTAAATCTCAATGTGATTATAAATGTCTCTGTTGCATGTTTAATAAGGATAAATAAATTCCAATATTTCAGTCTTTCTCATTAAACAAAAGATTAGATTTTTCAAATATATTTTACAAGTACATGTAACTCAATTTAAATATTTTGATTTATTACAGGGGAAAGTTGTTATCCTGCAACTCTGCTCCAAGACTCTCATAGTAGATCTAGAATTCTTAAAATCTATGGTTGATAAAGTTGGAAAAGTTGGTGCTTATACAACAAGCCAATCTTATTCAACTGCTATTAAAAACCAAACGAGAGCACTCACACTTCAAAAAGCTTCATTACAAATTGGTTGTACATTGAAAGAGGATGATGCAAAGGTAAAAACCATAAATAACATTATTATGTACTGTGGATTAAGAAAAACTTACATGTTCGTGGATATTGAATTTCGTGGTTGTGCCGAAGTCTCCACACAAGTCTATGGAAAATTTTTTCTTCTTGAACATTTAATTTTGAGGTTCACCTGTACCCATAAAATCCATGAAAAATTGGTAACTAACAACTAATAATGAATCCACAGTATATCCGATTTTTCTTTACAGAATTCATTTCTTTTATTACTAGGTACAGAAAATTCACTACCTGTGTATGTGCATTGAAGACCCATAGGTGGCCTTAGACTGTTGTCTGCTCTTTGGTCCAATTGTTTTCTCTTTGACACATTCCCCATTTCCATTCTCCATTTTACTTTTTAGTGCATCACTATTGAAACAGGAATACTGGTGTTGATGAAGCATTAAACAGTTTTAAAAAACTAACAGTTAAAGGAAAGATTAATTTACTTTCTTACTTTAATATTGAAATATGTGGTAATAAGTTTCTTGTAAGCACAACTATTAAAGAGGCATTAGCTATTATTAAATTAATGTTCACCAAATCATCATTTTGAATAATTCATCAGCAATGTTTATTAACTTATTTTGACAATGTTGAACCAAACTGTCTTCTAAAAGCAAATTATTATTTCACTTTTTTCACTTTCATTATATATTTTTGTTTATATCTTGTAGCTAATGCCCCTTTAAACAGCTTGATAGATATTGATGAATCTTTACACACATGTTGAACACTACTGGGACAGCTCTCCGCCAGAGCTCGAACAATGTAAGCAAAAAGGAATATAATTGCAGTTCAACATTATAAAGAGGAGATAATCAAATTTACATAACTGGATTCCAGACTCTTAGAATGTCCTGTTGTAAATGTCCTCTATTTTTAGTTCTAGTTTTAAATTAAAAGTTATTTTTCTATGTTAATACATATTTATAATTTCAGTCGACATTGTTACTGAAGATTTTACAGGATTATTGTGGATTAGTTGAGTTACCTCGATGGAGATTGAAACCAGAAGATGAACAATTTATATATGTTGTTCAAGAAAAATTGGAAAAACTTGTTGTCTCATTGGTAAATATCACAATATTTTATGCCATTACTAAATTATTATTTCTGTATTTCTGAAGATGTTATTCTGAAGCCTTCTCATTTGGCTTAAGAAGAAATTGAAGACCAAAATTCCTAATAACATGTACCAGAAGTCCAATACACAAGTCATGGTACAATGATATGTTAGTTCATAATAAAACAAAATTCAATTCTGACATGGGATTTTCTAAATATGCCTCATTTTCTTAAACATCTGTTTAAAAAATCATCTTAAAAAGCATCTTTTTAAAAATCGATTAAATCAGCCGGTTGTGAAAATATGATTGATTGATTTTTGCTTAATGTCCAGTGGCAAATATTTGATGTGTGTTTAGGGAAAGAACAAATGAACAATATTAACAATCATTAAATCCTGCATTATGTGTTGACCAGGATGTAGGGTGAGAAAATTGAAATACCATTGAAAAATGAGACTAGATTTGATAGGAACAGAAATTTCACCTGGAATATCACACCTTCAGACAACCAATAGAGTTGATGCATGGCTTCTTTAACTTATAGTCTGAAAAATGATTTTAAAAGTCATAGATTTTACAGAAAATGAACAGAAGTTTTTTTCATTTGACACGTTAATGTTCCACACCAATTTTTGATTGGTCGGTAACGTTTGTAAAAAAAAAGCGAAACATAGGGATTTTACATTCCGTCATTGTCATCATCAGCGGCATCCACAAATATTCCCTCTGTGGTGAAAGTTTTGGAAATTTTAACAACTAATTTAAACTGTCCTGGATTTCTACCAAACTTGGACAGAAGCTGGTTTATGATCATAAGATAGTATCAAGAAGTAAATTTTGTAAAATAGAAATCAGTACTTGCTTTTTCTTCCAGTTATCTATATCTTTTGATGTTATTCTTTGAAAAAAGTGACAGGCATACCATGCCCTCATGGTGCAGCTGTTTAGTTACTAATGATTATTGTTTATACATATAATTTTTTTAAATGAAAAGGAAATTTTTTTTACTTATCTATGTTCACTTACAGGATACATTTTACAGTGAAAAGAAGCCATCAAACTTTGTTGTAATGGAAAAGTCTTATAAATTTATCTACCCTGTTGCTAAGGAAGTGTTGCCAGGTGTTGTGTCATCTGCTGCTAAATATGGCAGACCTCTACTGGTAACTGCAGATGGCGCTGTCTTTCAGATAGGTTGTGTACAGACTGTTGTAAAAACTTTGAATTGGGCAGGTGGTAAGTGAATCATTTTCTTTTAAACTTCTATCATTGTAAAGTTGTCATTGTGATACATGTGTATTATGCAGAACTGTTTTCTTGAAGCAAAATCATGAGATTTTGTCAAAATTGTAAAGATCAAAGGAAAATGCCACCAAATATGAAAGCCTGATTATGTATAAAATTTGCAACAACCTCAAAACATGTTATAATTTCACAAAGATTAAAGTGCGTAACTATTGTTTGGAAGACAGAAATGGAAACATTTGAGTGTCTTATTTTTCATAAGTTTGAAATTTAGTGGTTCTAAAATTCTTCCCATCTTTAGTTTAAGGTGCACATTTTGAGGTTGAATGGGTACAAAAATGTACTTGAAACGGTTTGTGTGGATTGGTTTAATAATTCACTAATTTTTCATAATTTTTATATGCTGGTTTATTGGACGTATTATGGTATACTGTTGTCTGTCTGTCCGTCTTTAACATGTAAGACAATAACATAAAAGAATGCTAATTTACATGAAAATATGGTGAATCGTTTATATCTATTGACGTGAGCTCCCTTTCATTTTTATAAATTTTAGATGTCAAGTTTAAAAGTTACATGTTTTTTTCATTAAAAAAGGGTGATTTTCCAGTTTTCGTACAATAACTTAAAAAGGCTTTTACCAATTTGCAAGAAACTTTGAATATTGTTTATATCTATTGGCATGAGCTCCTTGTTTATTTTTTTAACTTTTAGATTAACTTTTCTGAGTTGTGGGATTTTATTCATAAAAAAGGGTGGATTTTCCAGTTTTCCAACAATAATTTTAAAATGCTCTGAGCAGTTTTCATTAAACTTTTTCATGAATTTCTGATATGAAAATTCAGAAGTTATTGAACTCTTTTCTTGATAAAGTGACAGGTGTATCATGCGCTTATGATGCAGCTGTTTATTGTTAATATTAACCACATTAGATACTATGACATTTTGTACTTTTAGACAACAGAGAGATTGTAGTTCAGACTAAATGTTACCTGCCTGATTTAAAAACAGAGCCTGTCAATGACGAAACAGAGTTTTATGTTAAAGAGTACACTTGGAACATCTTTTGCTTATACACAGACATGATTGAGAAAGTTCTAAAACAACGTGATCTCATATATCTAGAATCAGGAGATGTTCCAAATGGTTTTGGTAAGTGGCTTAATAGCTGTATTTTAATTTTCATTTCTCAATTGTTTAACCATGGACATATTGACTAAAACCATAGGCAGAGGATGTTTTAAATTTTTTTGGGTTAATAAACCTTGTATCTATAAAATATGTCAATGTATTTTCATATAACTCATTTTTAGCTCACCTGTTCTCAATAAAAGAACAGGTAAGAATTTTTTTAAAACCTGAAAAATAAGATTTCAAAAGTATATTTTCTCACAAACCATGCAAATGATATTTGCAAAACCAAAAAATAAAATATCCACAAATATGCAAGTTTTCAGCAATCTAAGAAAATTAATACCAACAAAAATAAAAGATTCCATAGTATATGTTACACGGATTTTAGTGTGACATCCATTTTCACTGAACTAGTACACATTCTTGTTAAGGAGCTAGCTGAAGCCCTACTATTGGTGCAGAATTTTCGTCCTGTATTGAAGACCAATCTCTGTATACATAGGCGCTTGAAAATATATTATTTGTTGAACATTTGAATTAAGAGATAACTGTATTGTATTTGAAGCTTTAAGGACGTCCATCGGTAGTTTTACTGTCGCAAATTTAGTTTACCTGGCGACGCGGAGCGGAGACAGGTAAACAGGTATTTGCGACAGTAAAACTACCAATGGATGTCCGCAAAGCTTCAAATACAATACAGTTATCTCTATTCTAATGCAAAACAATTTCATTATTAAATTTCAATCATGATTTCGGTGTAAAATCTTCATAAAAGAAAATTCCGCGAAAAGATGTTATCTTCTTTGGTCCCTACACTAGGTGACGTCATAGGTATGCTTCCGGCGTCAAACATAAACACCGGGCGTTTTATGGCTTCTGCGCCGCTTCAGAATGTAATAAAATTTGATAAAAAGAAGATTTTTAGGTGCAACATGTGAGTTTTTTGGCTTATTATTGTAGAAATTACATGTGAATATATTCAGAAATTCAAAATTTCGGCTTCCTTAGTTACAGACAAGGAGATAGAGAATTTTACTCTAACTGTTATCCAATCAGAACCATTGTTACAAAATAATTGCATTAGAATTAGTATTTGATTGTTTTAATTTTTCAGTTCACAACTCTTTTGGTTGCAAACATGTTTGGAAGAAAGTTGACAGTATGTTCAACCAGTCTGTTTGTTCCATGTGTAACAGATGCTGTGGGCTAGGCAGGAAGTGTAAATACAATGGAATTATGGGAGACAATTTTAGAGAGTGTCTGTGTAAAACCTCTTTACCAGGATGTGTGGATTGTGGGATTTGTACAGATTGTGCTAATGACTTATGGGTAAATGTTGCAATTAGAATAACATTCATGAAATAGAGCAGAAAATTTATAATCAATTATAAGGCAAGTGTTGGTTTACTGACAGCGCAAGGGCTTTATATCCAGTAAAGGTTGTTAAAACCCCCCATCATCATTGTTGGTTTGACAGAAGACAGTATTTCTCATAGCGGCAAAATTTAAAAAGTTTTGATAACATGCTAGAGTTCTCTGGATTCCGATTGATAAATCTATTTCTGTCATATAAGAACTGAAGTGGAGTTTTCTTATATGTCACCGTTATGAAACTGATATTTGATATTGTACTTCCATAAAGAAATGGAGGTCTTTTTATTAACATTCAATATACGTCCTTGCTACAAATCACAAGTCTAGGGTTTGTTTAGGTAATTATGCGCATGCGTATAGTTTTCTTGACTTGAAGGGGTATCAGATTGAATGGTTGCTCTGGATTCCCCACTCCATTGATTAATTTGAAACTCATGGGATCCTTTCTATGTCTGTCTGCTATTGAGGGTTATTGTTGTTGCATAATTTTGAATCATATGCATCATTTAAATTAAAATAAATGTATTCCACAACATGAAGGTGTAACTAGAACACCCCTTCAGCCAAAATGGAGTCTTCCATATTCTCGCTTTGAGTTGTCTCCTTTCCGTAAGTAACTTTCGTCAAACAAAGATATGATACGTCGAGAAAAATCAACTAGTTCTGTCGATAGACATCGTATTATATTAAAACCGATCGCAATTTAAACAGAGGAATGTGTACGGAAAGGAGTCATGCCCACTGACCCAAAGGAAATTAAATATTTAAAGAGTTAGGAATGGGGTTCCACCTAGAATTCACGTAGGAAAATAGGTGATAAGGTACGAAGTGTTGAAATACCTTCTCTCACTCTCAGTGACTGCTGTGGAAAGTAAACTTGGAATTGATAGTACAAAAATAAAACACAATAAGTACATCGTTCATACACTTGTATAGAGGATTGGCTATTTTTAAAGTTGAATAACTATTCAGATTAAGTAAATTACATTTTACGAGCATTTTACACGTGCAGTTGAATTAGTTTTGAAAATAATACTAATACATGTATCAATGAAAACAATGGCAATCGTATCCCTCAGAGCAATCTGCTCTTTGATTTTTTGGTGAAGTTGCATTGCTATCAGCACATATCAGTTTGATCATTATTTTGAGGGGTCATGGTCCAGTGACTTTCAATTAATTAATTGTCAATTTTCAAGCTACTGGATGTGTGCAAAATTTTCCGATTTTATATATATATATATATAGATTACACATGAAAATAAATTGTAACATGATAAGATAACTGAATGATAGAATTTTAAGATAACATATAAGATTTAGATAGTTCTTATAATGAGCTTTCAGTCAATAAAAAGAAATGGGATAATGTGACACGTTTTCTTGCTACAAAACATAGAACTTACATTTCATTACATATAACTTTATATTATGAGTTATCTCCCCTTACATGTCTAAGTTGAAAAATGTGAATGGAGCAAAAATATTTTCAGTTATTACAATAAGATAGAACAGATAATTTTCTGCATTAAGATGAAAATTCTTTATTAAACAAATCACATTTCTCTTGGAAAATGATTTAGGTTCTGATATAATATTAAAGAGCTAATATACTGTTCAAAAAATTATCGTAAATAATATTGTTTAAATTATAATTTCCAGGAACTTAGAAGTTATTTACGACCACAGGTTTTTTGCAACAGTAAAAGGGTTGTGTCAAGTCCATCCACGTATATGGAAAGTGTATTAAACAAAGTTCCACTAGATCCTTTAGCTTACAATGAAGTAGAGCTGGTTTATAACACAGAAGGGAAGAAGGGTTTATTACTAAGAGAGTAAGTTCTTTATCATGCATGACAGTGCCTTAATAAGGACAGAAAATATTCATTGGAATTTGTTTTTTTCTACTGAACAGTCAATTGGAGGCACATAGGCCAATCAGACATTACAAATGGGATTTCAAATCAGATTAAAATTTATTTGTACAAACTCCTTTTTCAAGCTTACAAAGTATGTCATATCTTTTTTTTTAGAATTTCTAATTAATAATTTCCAAAATTTCATATACATCCTCAGAGTTAATCTTTTACATTACTGTTATCTTGGTTAGACTGTGTAGTATACAAACTACATAAACACAGACAAATTCATATGCTAAGATTTGATTTGACCTCTTATTCAGTATCTGATTAAAGTGACTTCAAAAGTGATAATCTAAATTCAGCAATTATTGTGTGCATTTATTATTGCGATTTTGTCATTTAAGACTAAAATGAGATTTATATTTTTGTGAAATTGAGAAAAATCCTGTTTAATTCTTATACAAAATTCAAAAAGTGAATTTAAATTATGTGGCAGTTATAACCCTGTCCCATTTCTCTCAATAATTTAAAAAAACGTCGCAATAATACTGAATTTTCAGTATTTATATTTCAGTGCAGAAGATGGTGCTATTGTTAGCGTTTTCCCTGGGAAGGCCACTGCTTTGTCATCAGCTGATATTGTGTCCAATAGCAAAATCGTTGAGAAGTTTAAGACTTTGATAAAGGATGTGGAAGACCCATTGTATGATTGTAAACATGGTGACTGTGTTAAAATCAGAATATCAGATCCAGGTGTAAGTAAAATTGAGAATAGAAATGGGGAATGTCTCAAAGAGATAACAACCTGACTTAAGAGCAGAAAACAGCTGGAAGATCAGATTAAGATCCACAAGGGACCAGATGGTTACTCTCAGCCAGAACAAATAAACTTGTCAAAGTTATCTCCCCTATATCAAATGACTATCTTAGTTTGCCTAAGTGGCCATTTGCATTGGGCCCTTTGCATTCAGTGAATATTACTATTTCTCTAATTCTTACTCTATTTATCCTTTTCCTGACCTGTTGATAACTTTTATTTAATCATTATGTGGTTCTTTTGATCTCAGTTCTTCTTTTGTCAAAATTCAATTATGAGGTCAAATTTTTTTGCTTTCCTCTGAAATTGCTATTGTGACGTCTTGAATAAAAGCAATCATACATGATGATGTCATGTAGAAAGAACAACATCTTTTTGCAGTTCGTACGAATAGAAGGATTAAAATTATCTGCATATTGTCTTAAAATCATTTGAGAAACAGATTCCACCAATAAATCTCATGCAATACGATACTTATCTTCTCTTGACAGTTAAAAATATTCATGAAAATTTTACTGTCTCAAGTAGAAAAAGCAGTGGTAGAATCTATGTTTATAGCACCAAGAAGGAAAATCTACCCCAGTACAAATTGAAATGTGTAAGTTTAAGTTTATATATAACTTTTTACTACCTCTAGATCTCACACTTCCCTGCATAACGTTTTGTCTACTTATGTCAATTAAGTTAAACATGAATTTAAGTATTCAAGTGTTTTAATTTTCATGCTGGATTTTTCTAAATTGAATGTAAAAAGATGTTCTTGACTTTATAACAAACTTCTTTTTCAGAGAATAATTGGTAAAGGTGGTGAACTGCACATGACGGCCATTAAAGAGTCCAAAGTTGTTTATCAGCCAATCATAAGCAGAGATCTTAAAACCAGCCATGAAACTGGACTGTTATGGTAAAATATGTTGTATTTTATTCTTTATTTCAATTGATATTTTATAGTGTGTCTTTCTATAATTGTGATGTGACACTATTGTTTCAGAAAAAGGAGAAGGTTTGGTACCATTAAAACATTTAATCCTGCTGCAATTATTTGCACCTGTCCTACGTCAGGAATCTGATATTCAGTAGTTGTAGTTTGTTTATGTGGTTGATAAGTGTTTCTTGTTTCTCGTTTTTTATATAGATTAGACTGTTGGTTTTCCTGTTTTAATGGTTTTACACAAGTAATTTTTTTGGGGCCCTTTATGGCTTGTTGTTTAGTGTGAGCAAAGGCTCAGTGTTGAAGAATGTACCTTGATGTATAATGGTTTACTTTTATATATTTAGATGGAGAGTTGTCTTTTTGGCACTCATACCACATCTTTCTATGTCTATGAACAGAGAAAACTTTACTTTTGACATATTTGTCATCGTTCATTAACCAGAACTAAGTTTTCTAGATACATTTGTACAATGATGTTTTTAATTTCTTATAAGGAATAGGTGAATTATATTAAGGAAGAGACAGATTTCATTGAGCAGCAACTTCTCTGAAACCATACAAAGTTGGAAATATTTGTGATATGATATATAAATGGTGTGGTCAATATGCAACAGTTCAGTGTTTCACACAAAATTAAAAAAAGGGGTCATCAATTTTTTTATTTTATATTTTTTTTGGGGGGGGGGGGGGCAATTCGCAATAGCATAGTTAGTGTATGGCAAAATAAGTAAAAAAATTAATATTTAATATAAATTCAAATCATATAACCAATTCTATGTTCTTTGACCACAGTTATTCTGTGTCAGAAACCTATTGTGTGTCAATTGTTTAATTACAATCCAAATTCAGACCTGTCTCAAGCGCGAATATTGTCCATTTTTGCCCCAACTGTTCAGGGTTGGACCTTTGCGGTCGTATCCAGCTTCGCTCAGCGAAGCATTTAATTATGTCTTACCATTTATCTGCCTGTACCATTTGGTTTTCGCACTCTAACTTAAGTTTGCCTCATGCAAATTTCAGAAACTCATACATAATGTTAAGTACTGCAACACCCAAAACCTGTTTGAATTTGGATAGTGAGTCATTTATGGTCATAGAGATATGCCCCTTTTTAACTGGGAAAACTTGAGCAGTGGCATTTGCATTCTCATACACATTCTTCTTTTATTTATTTAGCATTTATTGTTGTTGTTTTTTTAAGTTTTACCTTTAACATTTATAGTTGCTGTACCCTTTGAACATTTTTTGTAATTTATATCTTTTTATTACAGCTATGAACCAAGATCCACTTCTATACCAGTTGCACAGTTTATTGGAGTAGAATGCTTCTCAGAAAACATCAAAAAGTTTAGTTATAGTGAGTATTGATATTTGTTATATAGTTTATTTCCTATCGAAGGTTGGTGGTTTTCTCCGGTAACTCTGGCTTCCTCCACCAATAAAAACTGGCCGCCACAAAATAGCCTAAATCCTGTGCTTAAAAGCAACAACACCAAAAATCACCAACCCCCGAAAAATTGATTTCTAGTGATGGATATATATACTGCTTTTATAATTTATTGTCTTGTGCTGTTTTGTGAACTATGGCTATAATGTTGATATAAAAAATATGCAAGTATTTTATGTCAAGGTTTAGCAATCAAGACAGAATCATGTGGAGCATGTAAAAAATAAGTGGTGTAATTCAGCAATGTTTATTTTATTGATTATTTATAGTTTCCCTGCGATCTCACTTCTTAAGTAAACTTTCTAACAACAGTTGTCAAGTTATTTTTATAGTTTTTACCACAATTTCACAGTCCACTGAAAATAGAAAATAATAGTGCAATTGGACTATCCGTGTACTATGGACACATTCTTGTTTTTTTCATACATGTCAACCTCTGACAATGGGAAATCATGTCATGACATGACATGACATGTCAAAAAGCGTGTGAAAATGCGTGATGTAGATGCGGACTTGTTAATATGAATGTGGTAATGTTCATAATTTCATACAAATTTGTGAATATAAAAAAACCAATATATATTCTACTGTGAACTTTTATTGTATTAAACAGTGGTCTGTTACATGTATGTTGCTTTTAAAGCACCACCACTAGGCACATATTCAAAACAACTGCCAGTTTCAAGTTTAGTTACATTTATTTGATAACAGCACACAATACAAATGTAACATAGTCAAGTTCTGATCAGAATTCAGTGTCAATTTCTTTATAATTGAAAAGGCTCTCCCACAGTAGGAATTGATATTTGACTGAATTAGCTTCATCAAGATTTGAAAGAATGTCATAATGTTGGGTTTTTTTGGCAATGTAAAATGTCATCTCTGCCATTGCTCCCATTGCTATTGCCTGGTTAAAACTGGGTAGTTCATCAGAAGAAAGCTGGTACTTTGAGAGCTGATCCAACAGCTAGTTCTGTGATATTTTTATCTCCATGGCCTGTAGAAATCTGTTGCCGTGTTGGCTAGTTTTGAAACTGAAATTGAAAAAGAAAAATGTTTTATAAATTTGATTTCCATTAGATAAACATGTTAAATGCTTATTCAAATAGCTATATTGTATTTCTCCTCTCACATGTATTGTTTTTTTATCATTGCAACATAGAATGCACAAATTATGCGTTACTTGTCACTCGATCATTTAAACTCAAACTCCAAAATATTGTCACGTACCGGGGGTACGCAACTGCATTACTCTGGATTTCGTACCAGAGTCGTTTCTCTGGATACAGTCAAGGCTCAAGAATTGTTAGCGTTATTTTATCAACTGAATATTCGGATTCTCTTTGTATTGATGCTGGGCGTCAAAATTAAGTGGGCTTCGGGTATCAGACGATAAATGCCAAGGATGATAATTATAATGACATCCCGGTTTATAATGCTTTATTTAATATCTTGATATACTTTTGCTTAGCCAGTGCTTTCTAAAAGCAACGAATTATTAATATACTGAGCCAGTGCTTTACTTGTAGCCACTGCTTTATATCTACTTTATTTGGGCCAGTGCGTGTGTTGGACTGTTTGGTCTGAGTCACTCTTGGTCTTATTCAATGCTTCCCCGTCTGGAAATGCTTTACCTTGTATACCGCTAATGCTTCTCTCTGAAGCCACTGCTTCTTCAGCAGCTATACTTAATTAATCACTTGGCTCCTTATTCAGGACCACTGCTTATAATTCTTATTCAGAACTATAGATTAATCTCACCTTTCTTCTGTCTCTTGTTAACAATTCAACTGCTCAGCTTGAATTCCAAACCCAGAACAAACTGAACTGTGAAAACCTTGGTATATATAGTAAATTGTAGACTCGTCCATACAATAGACTATTCCAAAAACTACTTTATCACTAAAACGTTTTACAACACCTAAGCATATATGATATAACAAAGCACTATTGTGACGGTTATATACTTTGTAACAACTGATCATGATCGTGGGAATTCCGGATTTGTAGGTCAATTCCTGACCCCAAAACAATTACTACTCACCCAGTAAAATGTAAACAAATCGAAAGTGAAAGTAAAACAATGTGTAAATAGATAAAGGGAATGAATGATATTTCTTTCTGTTGGACTTTACAATTGGATTATAAAATAAGCAAGAACCAGGTAAGTTTGCAAATTCATCACATTACCCATGCCTCCAAGAAATGCGTCCCGGCATTTACCAAAATCAATTGAGCACACCTACATCAAGTGGACATTTTTCAGTCCCAAACTCTATCCGGGTATTGCCTCGAGCCATGTCATTCAAAAACTACAATTCTAAATATCATTAAACAACTGTTACTTCTTCAGTAACTGGCCCGAGAACACAGTTATTTCGTAGTGCATTTCTTTTAGACAATAAATTCAAATTAAAAAAATTGCACCTGCTCTTTCTCAAAAAGCTTTTTACAGTGTAGTGTAATACCAGTGAGACAAATAATATCAAAATTATAGAAACTTCTACCAGCTCTAACTCAAAATATTGACAATTCTGTGTTAAGGGGGTGTAAAATTCAGTTTGACAGCTTCAGACGTGATAAAATTTGACCTTTTAGAACTGGACCAATTCACTACTTAACATAAAGATTCAGCACCAAATTTTTTTTGGCATGTAATTACATCCCCCAACTTAACATTTCATGCATTTAATATCAAGAAATAAATTGGGAAAGTATATCAAATAAAACATGCAAGTTATACACTGTTTACACTAGGGACTATATTCGTAGACGACGAAAACCAAAGGACGATAACTGTGTCCTTGGACCTAATAGGACAGAAAGACTTGACCAATCTTTATAAAACTTTGCATAACCTAAGCTTAGGCAATAATTAGATAGTTTGGCAAGTTTCATGGCCATATGTCATATATAAGAGAAACTGGGGTCATTTTAGTATTGACATTTGGATGTTTATTTTTGATGTATAAATTAAATATCTTCAATTGTCAAGATTTTGGCCTTAAAATTTTAAAGTTTGCTAAAATTTCCTTTTTAAATGCTCTTGAATATTAAATATTAAGTATTAAAAGCATCTGCACACTCATTTTATTTATCAGATGTATTGTAATTATTCCAAAGTCAAATTTATATGAGCCTATGCCTGAAAATAGAGATTTTCCAATTTAGGGACGCCTTATATAAATATGCATTTTTCTCAGCCAATTTGAAGTTTTTGAAGTTTTTTAAGCCTAAATTATTCTTTCATATATATTAAATGTACTTTAAATGTATAGAAAAGTTACAAAAAGTATACCACATGGGTATAAAATGGTCTTGGGCCATGTAGTTCTGAGAATTATTTAGAGTCAATTTTGGCGGTAGTCCATATTGACATATAAAAATGCCCGCAGAAGCTATCAGAAGTGAAAATGTGTTACTTTTTGCTGATTTCTATGCTGAGGTGTTATGATACAAGAAGTCTAATTGCAAAAGGACTCTTACATTTAAATTTTTTAAAAGATAATATGGTCTGACGGCTGTTTTTTTCACTTTTCAATGGAAAACTTGCATTTAGTTTTAGTCTCAATAGGCATAAATTTGGACCACTTACTATCATACAGGGAAAAAAAATATGGTAGCCTATAAAGGAGTTAGGTGTACTGAATATAGTAAAGTGCTTCTTTTACAGATTTAGTGAAATATTTGTGATGGACTACAGATTTGATGTACAAAGCGCTTCACATTTTACATACATCAATTAGGCGGTTTAACCAGGGCCATGAATATAAAATATGCTGCACTTTTTTCTGTGATAATCTACTTTTCTCTTTATTCAGAGTTCACAAATGGTTAATTAAATTTAATTTAAGCATAGAAACACAAATATCAGGAACAAAAAAGCTGTCAGATTTAAATTCAGCATGCCTCTTAGGCATAAAATGTAAACTGCTTTAAAATGCTTATTATAGCTGTAGAATGCCAAAATGGTACATTTTAACAGAATTTCTGTAAACCAAAGATGTAAATCCTTTACTTTGATTGAGTTTGACAAATTGAAACCAGCAAATCATTCAGGAAAGTTGCCAAAGTACAGAATCTAGATTTCAGGAATCCATCTCTTAGGCCCGAGAACACAGTTATTTCGTAGTGCATTTCTTTTAGACAATAAATTCAAATTAAAAAAATCGCACCTGCTCTTTCTCAAAAAGCTTTTTACAGTGTAGTGTAATACCAGTGAGACAAATAATATCAAAATTATAGAAACTTCTACCAGCTCTAACTCAAAATATTGACAATTCTGTGTTAAGGGGGTGTAAAATTCAGTTTGACAGCTTCAGACGTGATAAAATTTGACCTTTTAGAACTGGACCAATTCACTACTTAACATAAAGATTCAGCACCAAATTTTTTTTGGCATGTAATTACATCCCCCAACTTAATATTTCATGCATTTAATATCAAGAAATAAATTGGGAAAGTATATCAAATAAAACATGCAAGTTATACACTGTTTACACTAGGGACTATATTCGTAGACAACGAAAACCAAAGGACGATAACTGTGTCCTTGGACCAACTAATCACTAAAACAACTGTTACTTATTCAGTAACTAACCACTAGAACAACTCGTAGATGTATAATCTACCCGACATGACAAGATTCCCACTCAACTGTTTACTATTACTTAACATGGGCATCAACTTTAGAAATTAACTTTATCCTAAGAACCCTTAAATCATTTTCCATCTGACAGATTTTTGAACAAGTAATTTTGACCATTAAAACCAACAAACCAAATAGTACATTTTAAAACAGGCCACTTATGGACCACTCAAAGAGCTTGTTGAGAGGGATCTTTTACATGCACAAAGAGTGGTACTCCTGAACACGGGACCTCGGATTTAACGTCCCCATCCGACGGACATTATTATTATATATTATATATACAAAGAAACAAGGCATTATATATAAACAACAAAACACACAAGTTTTCATAATTCTTGGAAATCTTTTTCCTTTAACAAGTAACTAAATATCTGTATTGTCTGTTCTTCGCGAACCTTCACTTGTAAATAAATCACACGATAGAGCAATCAGGATACGTATCCAGTCGGACTGATCACTGAATAATTCAGTCAAGCCTACTTGGCTATGGTATTTGTATGCTTATTACATCAAATGTCACTTCATCTTTTCCAGATTTCAGTTTCCTCTACATCTTTTCCGTTTTCCTTGTATCTTCTAACCACTCTTCTTTCAACCAGCATCAATCCAAAGGTAGCTACTGGCCTGACAACCTGTGCTGATACAAGGCTTGGGATGGTTCAGCCATAGTTGTCGTAACAGTTCTTAAGTCCATAGGCGAGGACGAGAACAACGGTGGTGATGGGTTTGACACGGAACTGTCATCTGAATCAGTATCCATCATTCTCGGTATTAGAAACGAGCTTGACACAGGAGGTACCAGTACAGTTGCAGTTGTGGTTGGCAACCTAGGCAATGCAAATCTCTTGGCTATTGTCTGTGGTCCTAACGAACTCTTTAGGGTATCTAGTAGTCTCTTCTTTGAAGAATTAGCCACCGGTAGAGGAGACGTGCTCTTCCTGACTACTCTGCCTTAGATTAGTGATCCTGTAACCATCACTGATGTACCTGTTGTGCTTTTCGTGGATTTTGTAGGTTCTCCAAGGACATCTGATAGGGTGCCTGGATTTTGTTTCTCCCATTCACTATTGGTATCATCAATGGCTGACAAGGATGCTGCATGTCTCCTCCTCTGGTGCCTCGTAAAATCACTCTTCCTGCTTGTTGCATACGGACACCAATCACATAAGTACTCTACTTCTGAAGACCTTTTCTTTGCATATCCTATAACATGATCCTCCAATTCCTTCTCTGTTTGGAACCGTATTTGGCAAACAGGGCACCTCCATCTTTCCTGTGGTGTCTTCTTTGTGTTAGCCATCTGTAATATAAGAGAACTCGTTGTAAATATATACATGTATATACAAAATTAAATGTTATGTACAGTTATACTTTCTATACACGTTTCATTCATTCATCATTTTTATACGACCGCAAATTTTGAAAAAATTTTCGTCGTATATTGCTATCACGTTGGCGTCGTCGTCGTCGTCGTCCGAATACTTTTAGTTTTCGCACTCTAACTTTAGTAAAAGTGAAAAGAAATCTATGAAATTTTAACACAAGGTTTATGACCACAAAAGGAAGGTTGGGATTGATTTTGGGAGTTTTGGTCCCAACATTTTAGGAATTAGGGGCCAAAAAGGGCCTAAATAAGCATTTTCTTGGTTTTCGCACTATAACTTTAGTTTAAGTTAATAGAAACTTATGAAATGTTGACACAAGGTTTATGACCACAAAAGAAAGGTTGGGATTGATTTTGGAAGTTTTGGTTCCAACAGTTTAGGAATTAGGGGCCAAAAAAGGGCCCAAATAAGCATTATTCTTGGTTTTCGCACAATAACTTTAGTATAAGTGAATAGATATCTATAAAATTTCAACACAAGGTGTATGACCATAAAAGGAAGGTTGGTATTGATTTTTGGAGTTTTGGTCCTAACAGTTTAGGAATAAGGGGCCCAAAGGGTCCAAAATTAAACTTTGTTTGATTTCATCAAAAATTAAATAATTGGGGTTCTTTGATATGCTGAATCTAACTGTGTATGTAGATTCTTAATTTTTGGTCCCGTTTTCAAATTGGTCTACATTAAAGTCCAAAGGGTCCAAAATTAAACTTAGTTTGATTTTAACAAAAATTGAATCCTTGGGGTTCTTTGATATGCTGAATCTGAACGTGTACTTAGATTATTGATTATTGGTCCAGTTTTCAAGTTGGTCCAGTTCGGGGTCCAAAATTAAACTTGTTTTGATTTCATCAAAAATTGAATAATTGGGGTTCTTTGATATGCCAAATCTAACTGTGTTAGTAGATTCTTAATTTTTGGTCCCGTTTTCAAATTGGTCTTCATTAAGGTCCAAAGGGTCCAAAATTAAACTAAGTTTGATTTTAACAAAAATTAAATTCTTGGGCTTCTTTGATATGCTGAATCTAAACGTGTACTTAGATTTTTGATTATGGGCCCAGTTTTCAAGTTGGTCCAAACAGGATTCAAAATTATTATATTAAGTATTGTGCAATAGCAAGAAATTTTCAATTGCACAGTATTCAGCAATAGCAAGAAATCTTCAATTGTACAGTATTGTGCAATAGCAAGAAATTTTCAATTGCACAGTATGGTTCAATAGCAAGAAATCTTCAATTGACAGTATTGCGCAATAGCAAGAAATATCTTATTGCACAATATTGTGAAATAGCAATCAATTTTCAGTTATTTGGAGTTATCTTTCTTTGTCCAGAATAGATATTTGTGCAGTAGCAAGATATTTTCAATATTCTTTGAAAATTTGAGTTATCTTTCTTTGTCCAGAATAGTAGTTGAATCAACTTAAATCATTGTTTTATACAATATACAATGTATTTTCACTTTTACTACCAACTGATAAATTAAAACAATCTTTACCATTCAGTGATAAAAAGCACTTTTTTTACATTTTAATATTTTATGATGTATTTAAATGAGCAGTTATTGTTGCAAACTCCATTAGAAATTTGAATTGAGATCAGTTTTGGAAGAAGGAAAAGGGGGATGTGAAAACAAAATTGGGGGGGGGGGGGGTCAATTTTTCTCATTTCATATTTCATAAATAAAAAGAAAATTTCTTCAAACATTTTTTTGAGAGGATTAATATTCAACAGCATAGCGAATTTTTATTTTTTAAGTTCATTAGACCACATTCATTCTGTGTCACCAACCTATGCTGTGTCAACTATTTAATCACAATCCAAATTTAGAGCTGAATCCAGCTTGAATGTTGTGTCCATACTTTCCCCAACCATTCAGGGTTCAACCTCTGCGGTCGTATAAAGCTGCGCCCTGCGGAGCATCTGGTTATTGATATTTTCTTTTACTTTAATCTTGAACATAATCATTTAACCAAGTGGGAGGCTTCCTTTCCCGTCTTAATCTTGGTAAATTAATGTGTTCGTCTTGTTCAATGGTCTCATATCTATTCTCAAAATCAAATTCAATTGGGGCACTTTCGTCAACAACTTGGGCTTGATCGTTCATTTCGGATACCTGATTTGACGGCTCGAGCCCTTGTAAAAGCTCACCTAATAATGGTTCACCTAACAACCGTTGATCCTTGCATCGTCTCAAGCGATCAACATGAATCACTTGTGGTCGGCCCTTTCTGCCACAATTAAATAGGTAGGTTACATCTGAGTATTGTTTTAACACTTTAAAGGGACCCCGCCAATAACTTGCAAACTTAGGGGATTGGCCAAGCTTATGTACAGGAAAGAAAACAAACACTTTATCATTTTTATTAAATTTATTCCAACTTAAATGTTTGTCATGATATTGCTTCTGTCGAAGCATTTCTCTGTTAACATGATGCTGTACAAACTGGTGGGCGTCTTCCATTCTTTCCTGTAACTCCCATATCCACTTGTTAGCTGGAATAGACTTCACTTCCCTTGGGAGTTCGTACATAATATCTGCAGGAGTAGCTACTTCTCTTCCCATCATCATACGGTTCGGAGTGCTGCCGGTTGTTTCGTGTACAGCTGTTCTGTAAGCCATCATCACATAAGGTAGAAGCTGATCCCAGTTTGTGTGATGCTTGTCGACGTACACACTTAGCATTTTTACTAGAGTACTGTTGAACCTCTCAACCATACCATCGGATTGTGGGTGATACGGGGTTGTACGGGTTTTGTTGATTTGTAGGAGGTTACACATTCCAGAGAAAAGCTCACTCTCAAACTGCCTTCCTTGATCTGAATGAATCAGTGTAGGTACCCCAAATCTGCAAATAGTTTCTGTTACTATGATATTTGCAACCGTTGATGTTTCCATGTTCTCCATGGGAAAGCTTTCTGTCCATTTTGTATAGTAATCAGCTATCACCAGTATGTATTTATTGTCGTTGGCGGTTTTTGGCAACTCGCCCAAAATGTCGACAGCTATCCTTTCCATAGGAAAACCTGACCTTTGAATCTGCATTGGCGCTCTCTTTCTTTTTTTATGGGCCTTTCCTTCTTACACAGGTCTCACATCCTGTTATGAAGGCCACCACATCACGACGCATTCCAGGCCAATAAAACCTGTCTTTTAATCTTCTTAATGTTTTTCTTATCCCAAGATGTCGCGATGTCTTATTGTCATGGCATTGCTGTAAAACGACACGCCTTTCTTTCATGGGTACGATGACGCGTAGTTTGCCTCCCGTGCTTTGCTCTTTGCACAATAAACAATTATCAACTTTCAATGTTTCGTATTGCGACCATAAACTCTTAACTGCATAATTACATTCCCCAATTTCTTTGAAAAGCGGTTTCTTGCCATTTAATACCCAACTCTTTATCAAGGATATGTTTTCATCCTCTTGTTGTAGCACCATCAGCGTATTATTTTCGTCACTCCCATCATTTGTACAGATAGCTGCTTCATTCACCTCTATAGGTGGTGCTTGTGTAACAACATTAACACGTACTAGTTTCTTCTCTCAGTCGTTTTCAAAGCCACATTGTTTACATGGCATTCTGCTAAGTGCATCAGCATTTCTGTGTTGATTTCCAGGTCGGTGCTTAATTGTCATGTTATACGAACTTAGGACTTCCAGCCACCTGGCAAGCTGTCCTTCCGCGTTCTTAAAATTCATTAACCACTGCAGAGAGCTATGGTCGGTTCTGACAACAAACGTTCTTTCATACAGAAAATGCCTAAAATGCTTAACAAAATGAACTACAGCGAGTAACTCTTTTCGAGTTACGCGATATTTACGCTCGGTCTTCGAAAGTGTACGGCTACCATAAGCAATAACCGTTTCTTTTCCGTCTATTTCCTGGGACAGGACTGCTCCAATTGCAGACTGACTTGCGTCTGTATCGAGTATAAAAGGTCTCGAAAAATCTGGATGTGACAGTACTGGCGCTTTGAGGAGCTTGGATTTCCGTTAATATGTGCAAACATTTTGCAATGCCTGCAAAATTTTCAATGTATCTCCTATAATATCCGCACAGGCCGAGAAAAGAGCGCAACTCGCTTACATCTTTCGGTTCTGACCATTGCTTAATAACCTCCACTTTTTGTGGATTCGTTGCCACACCAATCCTCACTTATTACATGTCCAAGGAAGGACACTGATTTTGCGAACAACGAACACTTTTTGGGTTTTAACTTTAACCCGGCGTCAATCAATCTATCAAAAACCTGTCGCAAATTAGTTAACATCTCTTCAAAATTTCTGCCGTCTACAATAATGTCATCCAAATGTTCCACTGTAGTCCAGCCATAACTCTTTCCATTAACCGCTCAAATGTTGCCGGAGCACAGGCCAGGCCAAACGGCATTTTAAGAAATTGGAAAAGTCCACGCTGTGTCGCGAACGCAGTTTTAGGGCGGTCACTCTCTTCTACCTCTACCTGCTAATAACCTGAACAAAGGTCTAAAGATGAGAACCACTTGTTGCCAGCTAGCTGCTCCAATGAATCGTCTATTTGAGGTAACGGATACGCGTCTTTTACCGTAAGGTCATTGAGTGTACAATAATCGACACAGAAGCGAGTCGACCCGTCCTTCTTTTTAACAGGTACGATCCCTGTTGACCATTGCCCTTCAGACTGCTGGATAACACCTCGTTCTAACATATTGTCAATATGTTTGTCAATTTCGTCGCGCATGGCTACCGGTGTCCGCGGAGGTGGTTGTTTGACAGGATAATTTGTTCAGGTGTTGATGCGATGGCGTACAATACTAGTACATCCAAGATCGTTATCAGACAGCGCAAAAAGCGACTTGTATTTCTGCAAACAGTTAGTAACTTGATGTTTCTGCTTCTCAGTCAAATGGGAACTTGCTTCATTGACCAGCTTCTGCAATTCGTTGTCCAGTTTTGGATTTTTGTGTTCTTTACTTGTATTTCCAGTCATGGTGATGACATCTTCTACTGGACTTATTTCTCCAACAATGGTTCCGGCTCGTATTGTTGTAACATTATTTGAAACATTTAACCATCTAATTGGCACATGTTCTCGTGCTACAACCAAGGTCTTTGCCAGTAAAGGGTTGTCCCTTTTTACAAACTTCTCGCATGGCTCAATAATGCCTATCTGCAGTTTACTGGTTAACGTATCATAGTCATTAATCCTACCACGTGAAAAAGCTTCTGTTCCTGGTGGTATACTGATATCCTCTACGGCTGAAATTCTATAACAGCCTATTTTTCCAGAAAACTCCATAGGATATGTGTTACTTTTGCATTGAAGGGTTTCTTGTTGTAAATCTATTTTGCAATTATTCTTTTTCATAAAATCTAAACCCAGTTTCCCGTCAATAGATATGTCGGCAACCAAAGCTTCAACTATAAACTTGTCTTGTCCAATCTCTATACAGAACATTCCCTTACCAGCTATGCTCAGCTCTGTTCCATTTGCCGAAATAATGACTTGGGTTATTGGTTCAAGTTCCGGTCGTTCCTTTTTCTGTATTCTGTAAAACAAAGCGTGTGAAACTAAAGTTACCATGGCACCAGTGTCTATTAAAAACTTGGTAGGCTGATTATGAACTGCGACGTCAATGTACGCACCAGCTTCCATGTTTGAAGCATCTGCTCCCACGTTAATTTTTCTTCTTTCCATCAGCCTGTGCCGACTGTTGTAGTGTAAAGGCTGCACTACTCCGTTTCCCCTACCATTGTTTCCATTGTAAGGCTTCTTAGGAGCTCTACATTCATTTCTAAAATGTCCAAATCTTCCACAATTGTAGCACTGTATTTTGTCTTTCCATCCAGGCATATGGGTATCAGAGTCTTTCCTTGTCATATTGCTTTTAAAATTATCAAGGTCCTTTTGGAGAGATTCAATTTTTGTTGAAAAGTCTTCCATCATTTTTGCCATTTTATCGTAAGACTCATTTGGTTCTGTGCATGTGGCGCGCCAATGACCTCTGCCAGTGTCGTATTTTCTTTCAGCCTTGTAAAAAGCTTCTAATTCTACGGCAAGACATATTGTTTGATTGAGGTTTTCCAGCATAGATTGTTTTATCCTTATTCTCATCTCTGAATCCACAAGAGAATCTAAAAATTGTTCCCTTGCTAAAGTTTCTTTAACCTCGCTTGGTGCATTGGGATAAGCCTTGTTTACCAATCTTCTTATGGCCTGACCAAGCTTTGGCAAACTTTCACTTGCTTTTTGTCTTCTTTCTTTTAATTGTACTCGGTACAACTCAGTCTGGTTTGGAGGCGAAAATCTTTCTTGCAATGCTTTTATTAAGGTAGTATAATCCATTCTTTTCTCATTAGGTAGATCACTAAACTAAACTAAGGTGTACTTGATCTCAACTCCAAATCATATTCTTTGTAGCGGCGAATATTAATGTCTATATGCTGATTAAATTCGTCTGCATCCAAAATTTCCTGTTCCACACTTTCTGCATCCAAGGAATCCAATATTTCAGCGTCTAGTTTCTGCAAAAGTTCATGTTTCCGTTCAAGGTTTTCAATGGCACTATGAATGTCTCGTCGGGTGACCTCTCCTTCGTTGATTTTCTCGTCAGTTTTGTGAATCTGTCTGGTTACGGCGCTTCTGTGGCCTCCTCTCACTGCTTTCAGCTTATCCATCGGTCACGGTACCAATATGTAAGATGCTATGATGCTAGGGTTAGTACTTCGCTTTTGTAGGCAATAAAAAGACGTGTTGCTTTCAATTCTATAATTCAGATCCCATACAAGTTTGCGTTACAATAACGTTACGTCAACAATAGTAACGTTGGGTACGTTTGAACAAGGTCGTGAATCTTTGACACTCCCTGTGCTTGTCCTCTTAAAGCTGTTGCAAGGTACAGACCCTTCTCTTGGTCATCCCAGTTGTTGATCACCGCACAGGCATCAAAATGTGACTTAAAATCGCTCCATTCACTCGTTCCATCATAGTTGGCAAGCTTAATTTCGCGCCGTGTCTTCCTGTGGCTAGGTTTGTCAGCGGTATTAGTGTTGCGGACTTGCTTGTTTTGGCGTAATTCCTCCCTCAGTATTGGTGATACATCTGGCATCGGCATTGCTTCGGTTCCTGCTTCTTTCTTTGTGGTGTGTCATCTGCGTTGTCTGTTCTTTTGGCCGCGCTCCTTTGTCGTCCGTCTTTATAGCGGTAAATTGCCCATATAAAAGCAGCACTTCAGGTGTTGGAACATTCCGATCTGTACCGACACTGGCACGCTGCGTATTTTGCATGAAATGGCCGTGACGCGTTTGAATTAAACCAGAGTCACTTAAATCTTTTACTGGGATTTTTGGGGTAGAATGTAAATTTGCACTTGGTCCCTGGCTCATTAAAGTCTGCATTCTATCGCTTAATTCTTCTTCTAACAAAGTTATTTGCTGCCCTAACTCATTATACTTGTCCATTTTTTAAATATTTTATTTAAAATATATCCAGAGCCTTGCTGTATCCCACCGCTGCCACCAAAAACTATGTCACGTACCAGGGGTACGCAACTGCGTTACTCTGGATTTCGTACCAGAGTCGTTTCTCTGGATACAGTCAAGGCTCAAGAATTGGTAGCTTTATTTTATCAACTGAATATTCGGATTCTCTTTATATTGATGCTGGGCGTCAAAATTAAGTGGGCTTCGGGTATCAGACGATAAATGCCAAAGATGATAATTATAATGACATCCCGGTTTATAATGCTTTATTTAATATCTTGATATACTTTTGCTTAGCCAGTGCTTTCTAAAAGCAATGAATTATTAATAAACTGAGCCAGTGCTTTACTTGTAGCCACTGCTTTATATCTACTTTATTTGGGCCAGTGCGTGTGTTAGACTGTTTGGTCTGAGTCACTCTTTGCTCTTATTCAATGCTTCCCCGTCTGGAAATGCTTTACCTTGTATACCGCTAATGCTTCTCTCTGAAGCCACTGCTTCTTCAGCAGCTATACTTAATTAATCACTTGGCTCCTTATTCAGGACCACTGCTTATAATTCTTATTCAGAACTATAGATTAATCTCACTTTTCTTCTGTCTCTTGTTAACAATTCAACTGCTCAGCTTGAATTCCAAACCCAGAACAAACTGAACTGTGAAAACCTTGGTATATATAGTAAATTGTAGACTCGTCCATACAATAGACTATTCCAAAAACTACTTTATCACTAAAACGTTTTACAACACCTAAGCATATATGATATAACAAAGCACTATTGTGACGGTTATATACTTTGTAACAACTGATCATGATCGTGGGAATTCCGGATTTGTAGGTCAATTCCTGACCCCAAACTATTACTACTCACCCAGTAAAATGTAAACAAATCTAAAGTGAAAGTAAAACAATGTGTAAATAAATGAAGGGAATGAATGATATTTCTTTCTGTTGGACTTTACAATTGGATTATAAAATAAGCAAGAACCAGGTAAGTTTGCAAATTCATCACAATATAATTTATAAATCTTGAATCTTGCCGTACACATCGTTTTGGCTTAACAATCGGCACTTTAGACGACGGTGCAGGCCCTGAAAGTGACCTCGTTCTGTGCACATTTCCCCTATTACGTGAATTTGAAAGAAAGTCACAAAATCGTTATAACTAATCACAAACTACTTACCTTTTACTGTTTGACCATACAGAAAAATAAACAATACGGCAGCCAAACAATTACTTCGATTTTTTCGGTATTTATCGCCGAATAAGGAAAAAACCTGAGAATAGCGATATCACTAACGACCAAAAAATGAAAAGAACGAAAAAGCGTGTAATTCATGTAATGTGGTGAAAAGCGTGTACACGCCATGTGACAAAATCCTCTCGTGGAAACCGTTGAAAAAGCGTGTATTACACGCGAATATCATGTCACTTGACATGTATGGTTTTTTTATGCCCCATTTATGGGCATTATGTTTTCTGGTCTGTCCGTTCGTTGGACCGTTGGTCCGTTCGTTGTACCGTTTGTCTGTCACGCTTCAGGTTAAAGGTTTTGGTTCAGGTTAAAGTTTTTGTTTGAGGTAGTTTTTCATGAAGTTGAAGTCCTATCAACTTGAAACTTAATACACATCTTTCTTATGATATGAACTTTCTAATTTTAATGCAAAATCATAGTTTTTATCCAAATTTCACAGTCCACTGAACATAGAAAATACTATGGACACATTCTTGTGGTTTTTTTTAAAAGTTAGATAAAGTTCGATAAAGGATCATACTAATTTCAATATTTTATTTCAGAAATAATTCATGAAGGTAAAAGTAGGAGTATTGGTATAGGAGTTGCTCCCAGGGATTATGCTCCCAACAGAATGCCAGGATGGAACCCAACCTCATACGGATACCATGCTGACGATGGAGGGTAAACATTTATTGTATGGGTGTCAATCAAAAGAGGGGCGAAAGATACCAGAGGAACAGTCAAACTCATGAATCGAAAATAAACTGACAACGCCATGGCTGAACATGAAAAATACAAACAGACAAATAATAGTACACAAGAAGTAACATAGAAAACTATAGACTGAGCAACACGAACCCCACCAAAAACTGGGGGTGATCTCAGGTGCTCCGGAAGGGTAAGCAGATCCTGCTCCACATGTGGCACCCGTCGTGTTGCTTATGTTATCACAAACCCTGTAAATAGTCTAATTTGGTAGGTCATATTCATAAAAAGTGAAGGGGATTGTAGTTACAACATAAGAAACAAAACAGATATCATCTGTGAAACGGTTATTCTATAACGATCTATAACGTTCAACCAACTTGTGATGGCGTCCATAAAATTTACGAGGGAATTAGTTTCCTGGAAAGGTCAAGATATAGGTCATAATTAATGCATTTGATGCCACCTGATTTAAACTAAATGATTTTTAAACCTCTACTCACTAAATGGATGGCATACTGCAATCCCTTTGTCAGTTTATCCCTTTGTACGTATGTTAAAATTAATATCATACCCCATGTCTAAAAGGGATGAATAAGTAGCATTTATCTGGTCTCACCATTCTTCAGTTTATCCTTTCATCCCTTGAATTCATCAATAAATTTTCATTACACTTTTCGCATGTTCTTCATAGTAAGAAGATTGATTCCTATATTATTGCAGAAGCCGAAAAAAAAATTGGCCTTTGTTAGTCTTGTAGGATTTTTAATTTTAGTTCATTTATATATTTTCAATTTAGTATGAAGCCCATTATCACTGAACTAGTAAACATTTTTAACCGGATTTTTGTGACAAAAATGTCGGTTATTGATTTGGGGATGTATGGCGGGCGGTCGGCAATCAAATGTTGTCCATGCATTAACTCATGAACCGTTCAACCAAAGCTTTTAAAATTTTAATATGTTGTTACTGACAACTAAATGAAGGTCAAGTTCAATAATGGCGATTTTGACTTTTACCGTTCAGGAGTTATGGTTCTTGAAAGATTGAAAAATGGTTTTTCCAATCGTGTCCGTGCATTTACGCATGAACTGTTCTACCAAAGCTTCCCAAATTTTAATATGTTGTTACTGATGACAAAATGGAAGTCAAGTTCAATAATGATGATTTTGACTTCTACCGTTCAGCAGTTATGGTTCTTGAAAGATTGAAAAATGGAGTTTCCAGTCGTGTCCGTGTATTTACACATGAACTGTTCTATCAAAGCTTCCCAAATTTTAATATGTTGTTACTGATGACAAAATGGAGGTCAAGTTCAATAATGACGATTTCGATAATGTCCATTATTATGGAATAGTGTCCCTCAAATGGACAGATTTTTACTGCAAAAGATATGAAAGTGTCCACCCACAGGACAAATTTTCATAATAGTTGCTATTAAATTGTGTCCTCCAAGGGAAGTAATACAAAGGTCATTAAAAAGTTTTATAATACTTGGATTTTAATTAAAATATGAAGGAATGGATTAATATACATGTACAAATGTAAACAGACAAATAATGGATGGAAGTGAATATAGAAAAATTTAAGTTCTAAGAAATTTCCAGCAAATGGCAATGACAAATTGAAAGAATAACAATAAGAAGGAAGTGTACAATCAAATCTGAAGAACTTTACTATATTTAATTGGCAGAGAAGAAAGCAATAGAAAATAAATAATGTACATTGCCATGAAATATTGTCTCCTAAGTGGGCAGCATTTAATTTTTACAGCAACTGTTATGACATATGGTCCATCTACAGAACACATTTTCATAGTAAATGTTATTAAATTGGATCCTCCAAGGAAAATAATACTGAACCGCAGCTGTTATTTTTTAGAGTTTGAATTATACATGTATATAATTATATTTAGATATAAATATGAAGATAATGATGGTATGACTGCCAATGAGACAACTCTATGTCAAAGTAATAACGAATCAAAGTCCGCAATTAAAGTTAAAATGTGTCCAGTAATAAGAAGGGCAAGTGATAGCATTTAATACTTTAATCATATCAAAAAATCCCTTGGTGGACACAATGTCCTGTGAGAAAATGTCCACCCTCCAAAATTATGGTAGTGAATATAATGTCCATGTTCATGGACACTTTTTCATACCTGAGGACATATTTTCATAGAAAATTGTGTCCAGGACATATTTAAATAAGTAAAAATTGTCCATGGACATAATTTACTATGAAAATGTGTCCAGTGGACATTTTTTCATTGGGGACATTATTAAATCCAACAATGGTTCTTGAAAGATTGAAAAATGGTGTTTCCAGTCGTGTCCGTGCATTTTCTCATGAACCATTCAACCAAAGCTTTTGAAATTTTTATATGTTGTTACTGATGACAAAATAGAGGTCAAGTTTAATAATGAGGATTTTGACTTTTACCGTTCAGGAGTTATGGTTCTTGAAAGATCGTAAAATGGTGTTTCCATTCACTTTATTGCATTTACTCATGAACCATTCAATCTAAGCTTTTCAAATTTTAATATGTTGATACTGATGACAAAATGGAGGTCAAATTTGATATTGACGATTTTCACTTTCAGCATTCATCAGTAATGGTTCTTGTGATATTGCCAGGACACAAATAAATGTTAATAAATCCGGTTTGCTGTCGTTGTGACAGCCTCTTGTTGTTTATTGGGCCAGTTGAAGCACACCTTCGGATGAGGGAATTTCTAGCTGTGTTGAAGACCCATTGTTGGCCTTCAGCTGTTTTCTACTCTATGGTCAGTTTGTTGTCTCTTTGACACATTCCCCATTTCCTTCCTCAGTTTTGATATTTTAACTTTTGTTATATATGGAATGGTAGATTATGGAATACCCCAAGATTTATAATATGAAATCTTAAATTATTTTTTTACAGAATCTTTACAGGTAAAGGTACCTCCAATACAAAATTTGCCAGGTGTTACAAAGGTGACATAATGTCTGTGTATTGTGATACTGAAGCCAAAGATATCAAATTTTACAAGAATGATAAAATGGTAACTTTAATTTTCTGCATACTTGTTAGAACAAACGCAACACTTTTCTTGTTTAGTATATGCTGCATTGAATATTTTGCATGAACAATTTTCTTTTCTGAAACAATACAACCTGATATGATAATTTATGGAAGGATCCTAAAGACACTTTAAGTATTTAGATTCAAAGTTAAGCCTATTTCTGATAGCAATTGAAATATTTTCTTTTCTAGATTTAGGTTTATAAGTAATACTGTGAAAAATCAAATTTTCCTGGATTAATGGGAAGTTATACTTTAATTTGTCGGATACTTGATTATGTGGTTTTGCCAAGGTCGACTTACAACTGTATAGTTTTTCGGTGGTTTTTTTCTAACACTTAGATTTGTTGATGTGTATACCCATCAATGCCACACAAATTGGTTACTCACAAAAATAATTAATCCACTGTACCTGGAATTTCAATAATATAAATCTCTTAAATATGATGCTGTCAAATTTCACAACTTAACCTTTCAGTTTAATTATCTTAGACTTTTATTTAAAGTTTGTGAACCTAAATCACAGGCTTTGACCCCCCTTGTATTTCATTAGATATTAAATGAGTAAATCAGGTAAAATCTTTCACACAAGCTATTGAATCAACTGAAATAGACACTTAAGTGTTTAAAAAGTGTCCAAAATCTTTCATCAGATGAACCTGAAATTTGAGGCCAAAATCAGCCCTCACCAGACCTACTCCTTTATCAGTTCCAGAAATTAGATATTTTCAACTTAATTTCTGTAAAATTATTTTCTATAGATATACAAAGTTCCAGAAGAGATGATCACTGTACCAGCACATGGATTTTACCCCATGGTGTCTCTCCATTCAGCCGGAGAGTGTGTAAAGCTATTGGAGAAAGAACCATGGACACTTCGATCAAATCGTGTAAGTGCCAGAAAGTTAAACAGTGTGATGAGATCAAAATTCTGTTAAAAGGTTTACCAAACAATTCAGCTAAAAATATTGAATTGTTATCGAACTCCTTCTCAAGATATTTAATTTCAAAAGAATGGTAGGAACAGGTTTTACCTAATATTTGCATTGGTATTATTTGGTTCTCAAATCAAAAGAAAAGAAATCAAAAGTCGGCTAAAATTTTAGTAAAAGACCTTTAATGACCTATTGAAGTCTTATAGGAAAAGAAAAAAGGGTGTTATTGGGCAAATTATTTTACCCTATATGGTAGGAAAAAAAGTTTTGAAAACAGGTTATACATAAGGGCTTCATGCCTGACAAGAAAGAAAATATAATGCAAATTCTGATTTTTATATCAGTGCCAAACAGATAGTAACTTAAACAAATTTTTTGGATTACAAGGTCTGATGGTTCTGAAAATCCATGAAATTTAAAAATTGGTATTATAGCACTATTTTCACTGAATGTGATTAATACAAAGTACTGTAAATTCAGAAATTATTTCTTGCATTTATTGCGATTTTGTCATTTTAGACTAAAATAATATTTAATTTTTGCAATATTGAGAAAAATCCTGTTTAATTCATATACAAAAATTTCAAAATGCAAATTTAAATTATATCAATTTTAACTCTGTTGCATTTTTCGCAATAATAAAAACATCGCTGTAATTTCTGAATTTACAGTATTCATTTAACTTCTCATTTACCTCATATGTCCATTGAGAAGGACAATATTGTCAAAATAAGTATTTTTTTAAATTCTCTTGTTCTATTTCAGACTTTCAGTAATTCATGGAAATGGAGCTATGACGCATACAAGTATGGAAACATGTGGATAAGGTATGATGGATTTCTCGGACAATTTTATGTTTCATGCTGTTTACTATGTTGTCCAATCACATGATATATATCAAAATTGATTTACCATAAGTTGCACTTTGGAAATACAGCTGTTTCTCAAACCACGCCTCTTTTCGGGGAGATATAAAATATTCATAGATGATTAATTTTGTTTACATACTGGTTCCCAGTTATGATCTCTATGTTGCATCTCATAGAGACATAACTTGGAAATGTTACCAGTAAATATTACATGTGTATATTGTTTATATTGAAATCTGTGGTAACCCTACAGTCGAGGTAGGGGTAGTTATGAAATTTAGTGGTTGTTTAAACTGTTAGGAGTACGGGGCAGATAAACGTTGAAAATATGCCACACAGCCCTATATTTTGACCTTTGAAAAATATAGCAGTGCATATGAACTTTCCATTCTAGGATATGATTTTTTCCAAAACTTCATAGTAAAAGTGGTACAGTTTTAGCTGTAAAGGGAGTTCCTATGGGAAAATGCATTGTCAATATTTACAGAAATGCAACCTGTAGGTCCTGTTTCATGGTTTTCTTCTAATTATTTTAATCACAGACTGGTTTTTGTGGGTACAGGTGAACCAGAATTCAAATGTTCAACCAATTACACATTTTTTAGAGGCTTTGTATGCTGAGATTGGCAAAACCATGAAATCAAATATCCACGTAAATGCTGGTTTTCTCCAATCCATAAAAATTGATACCCACAAAAATAAATGAATCTACAGTAGATTATAAATATTGAAACATGTTTTTTCATGTATATCTAGTTTTCATTAGATGTCTTGATGTTTTTGATGGTATATGAAAAATGTAACTTGATTTTGGAACATTGTTTGTCCAGCTTCAACAAAGTTGAAAAGCAAGATTTAAGCATGGAGTTTGGTAGCAGCAGTGTCAACAAAGTATTAGTTTGTGATTAGGTCAGTTTATGGAAAACCACTAGTGGTAGGTCAATGATATTTAGTTTGCAGTTGTTTGAGCATTGGCACACCTCATTTCCTTGCAGATTATTTCGCCCCTCCCCCTCAGTCTTGGTCTATTGACTTTGAAACTTTTGCTTAGTTTACATGTGTTAGTTTGTGATTAGGTCAGTTTATGGAAAGTCACCAGTGGTATATTAATGGTTTTTGGTATGGAGTTGTTTTAGCATTGGGCCGTCTCTTTTCCATGGAGATTATTTTGCCCCTCCCCTCATATATTTCTCAGTGTCAAAAGTTTTGTTTCTTTTCTGTTTTCATGTAGTCCAAGAAAGAATTTATTAATGACACCGAAAGACAAAACAGATTTTCTGACCGGATGGGTAATACTACATAATCCTACCAAAGGACTTATTGGATATCAGGTAATTAAAACTATTTCTCAATCTAAAACGGTAATTTCCTTATCATATCTTAACTTACACCTAGAAATTGAAAATGATCGTTTGTGAGTGACCTCGAAAAAAAAGCATTGATATTTTTGTGCATAGGACATAAGATTAACTTCAATTTAACCCCTTACCTTGAGATGGATAACACATGAATTGTATATGTAAAGTTATTTAAAGGAAAAGAATGTCAACATTGAAAGTGAAACAAAGGTAAATCATTTGATTGACTGATTCGATCCACAAAAAATTATTCTTATAAGATAAAAACGATGATAAACATTTATTTTTCATCTATAATATAAAATCAAATAGACCTAGAAAAAATTCAATAGCACGAGTTTGCTTAATCTATTTATATCTATATTTATGTTGTAAGATCGCTAATACACATGTATGGTCATCCGATGATTTTAGAGGTCAACTCAATGGTTAATTAGATGGCGTCTAGACAATAATACACACGAAAAGAAGCTATGTATTTTCATGCCAGTGCCCTCTGTATTGTTTATTTTAGACTTTTAATAAATGTTTTACATTGTTATAAATCAAATATGAGAATTTAATTAAAATCGGTGAACATGAATTTGACAGCTAGTGCCCCTTTAACTTTAATTTGCCTCAACCAAGTGTTATAAAACTCATACATAATGCTTATTACCACCAATTTCAGATCAAAATTTGGTGTCACCACTCTCACAGTCCTTTTATAAATTAAGATAATGACTCAATTTGCAGTATGTTTACAAGCAGTGGCATCTTAGTCTTCTTTTATTTTTATCAAAGTGTTTTATTTTAACTTGGTTTTTTTTTTGGCATTCCAGATTAATCCTGGAGTACTTGTAGAAACTACAGAAATTGGATCACTTGGGCCAAATGAATCTCTTCCTTTACATATGAAAAGAAATAGTATGTATTGACATGTGGTATTATTATGAGAAAGCTGGTCAAAATGTGTATTTGACCAATACTGATAGAATTGAGAAATGGGGAATGTGTCAAAGCGACAACAACCCGACCAAAGAGTAGACAACAGCCGAAGGCCACCAATGGGTCTTCAATGCAGCAAGAAACTCCTGCATCCGGAGATGTGCTTCAGCTGGCCCCTAAACGAAAATGTATACCATTTCAGTGATAATGGATGTCGTACTAAACTCCGAAATATACACAAGAAACTAAAATTAAAAATCAAACAAGACTAACAAAGGCCAAAGGCTCCTGACTTGGGACAGGCACAAAAATGATAATGTTCACTTATAACTCTTTTATTTAAATATTGGGCAATAACTCAATATGTTTTTGATATCAATGTATTTTTCATACATTCCTCAGATTTCTGAAAAAAACATTTGGCCAATGGTAGAAAAACATTTTGTTTAAACTGACTATATGTGAAACTACCCAAGTGTACTTTGTCTTCAATTGAGAACACTGTTTCCTATAGTCTATACTATACACAACAGTATTCTAAACATTATTCTGAGTCAATTTTAAGCTCACCTGGCTGCTAACTTTTACAAAAATCTTCTCTTTTGAAACTGTTGGGCCAAATTTAACCATACTTGGCCACAATCATCATTAAGGTATCTAGTTTAAAAAATGTGTGCTGTGACCCAGCCAATCAACCAAGATGGCCGTCTTGGCTAAAAATAGAACATAGGGGTAAAATGTAGATTTTGGCTTATAACTCTGAAACCAAAGCATTTAGAGCAATCGGATATGGAGTTAAATTGTCTATCAAGTCAAAATCTATCTGCCCTTAAATTTTCAGATGGATCGGACAACGAGTTGTTGGGTGGATCCCCTGAATTGGTAATTTTTAAAGAAATTTTGCTGTTTTTGATTATTATTATAGATAGAGATAAACTGTAAACATCAATAATGTTCAGCAAAGTAATATCTACAAATTAGATTTTGGTCATGTTGACCCCTCTAGGAGTTATTGCCCTTAAAAGTTTTTTTTTTTTCAAGCCTTCGACATTAGTTGAAAAAGCTAGACATAGCGATCATACATTCCGTCTGCGTCTTCGTAGGTGGCGTCCACAAATATTTACTCTGTGGTTAAAGTTTTAGAAATTTTAATAACTTTCTTAAAATATACTGGATTTCTACCAAACTTGGACAGAAGCTTGTTTATTATCATTTCATAGTATCCAGAAGTAAATTTTGTAAAAATAAAAATCCATTTTTTCTGTACTTTACTTATAAATGGACTTAGTTTTTCTGTCGGAAACATTACAGTCACTCTGTGATTAAAGTTTTAAAATTTTAATAACTTTCTTCTACTATTTTGGATTTGTACCAAACTTGGACAGAAGCTTGTTTATGATCAAAAGCTAATATCTAGAAGGAAATTTTGTTAAAATTTTGTACCTGTGTATCCGTATTCTACTTATAAATGGCCTTAGTTTTTCTTCCAGTTAACATTACGTGTATACAGTCTGCAGTTAAAGTTTTTAAAACATATCAAGAGGAATAATTTTATTGATTTTTTTCCTCATTTATGTTGAGCCTGTGATTAACAGCAAAAATAGGCAAGGCACTGTTTTCCGAAATTTTCAGATGAATCGGACAACCAGTTGTTGGGTTGCTGCCTTTGAATTGGTATTTTTTAAGGAATTTTGCTGTTTTTGTATATTATCTTGAATATTATTATTGATAGAAATAAACTGTAAACATCAATAATGTTCAGCAAAGTAAGATCTACAAATAAGTCAACATAAACAAAATGGTCAGTTGACCCCTTAAGGAGTTATTGCCCTTTACAGTCAATTTTAAACAATTTTCATAAATTTTGTAAATTTTTGTAAATTTTAACAAAATATTTTCCTCTGTAACTAATGGACCAAGTTCATTATAGATAGAGATAATTGTAAGTAGCAAGAATGTTCAGTAATGTAAGATCTACAAACACATCATCATCACCAAAACACAATTTTGTCATTAATCCATCTGTGTCTTTTGTTTAATATGCACATAGACCAAGGTGAGTGACACAGGCTCTTAAGAGCCTCTTGTAATTAAATTACAAGTAGGCTATTAAAACCAACTGTGCTGACTAGTTTTCACTGCTCTGTCTTCTCACATGAGCATACTAATAATTGACAGGTTGAAATCTAACATTTTAACAACAACTGTGCAACTATCAAGCAGGGGAAGGCTTTTCTTTAAATGAGTTATTTTATATCTATTCCAAAATCAAGAATTTTAATTGTCAAAGAACACTGTTACAGAAAGTATAGTAATTCCCTTTGTCTTTATTGATTTTCATTATTGTATGATAGATTGATGGCATATGATACCAGAGGTAATAGGATTGGCCTCATGTTAATATAGTGTTAATTTGGAAGGAAAATTATTATATGTTTTGCTGTTACAAACATATTAAGTATAAATTGACAAAATATTTGATAATAACAGTTTTAAGTGCTAGTCACTAAAATATTACATACGTTGTTGAACATTTCTGAATGCATATAAAAAGAAAAATATGCAAGGCTTCTTGTATTAGTCATGGACACAATGCATAATCTGTATAATTGCCTTATCTTTTTATCAAGCTCCCGAAGATGAAGAAGTGGTTATTGAATGGATTGCAATAAATAAGATCAAAGAATACAGTACTGATGATATAAAACAACTATTTACTGAGGCTCACGAAAACAGAAAGTATAGTCACAAGTATGTCACTGCTATTAATTAATCAAATTTACTGATCAATGTGGCAGCAGCTACTTTTTATATGACCACAAAAATTTTTAAAGTTTTCGGGTCGTATATTGGTATTAGGTCGTCATTGGCGTCATTGTCGTCAGAGTCGTCCGAAGACAGATTGTTTCCCCGATAAAAACTTTAGTATAAGTCAATAGAAGTCAACAAACTTTTAACACAAGGTTTATAACCACTACAGAAAGGTTGGGATTGATTATGGGGGTTATGGTCCTAACAGTTTAGGAATTATGGGCCAAAAAGAGGCCCAAAAAGGCATTTTTCTAGTTTCCAGACAATAACTTGTGTTTTAGTGTATGGATCTCTCTGAAATTATACCATTGAAATGGCTTTTGGGGTTATGTCTCAGACTGTTTAGGAATTAGGGGCAAAAAAAGGGGAAAAATTTTATGCTGATGTATTAATTTTCTAATATAAGACTTTTTAATTAAAAGATGTATTTAAATGAGTAATTATGGTTGCATCTCCAATGGAAATTTTAATTGAAATAATGACCGTAACTTGAAGGAAAGAAATATTTTTTTGGAAAAACCGTGGGGGAGGTGTAAAAAAGTAATTGGGGAAGGGGTATACAAATTTTTTTTTTCGGGTTGGGGTAAATATGCAACAGCAAAGTGTTTTGCATAAAATAAAAAAAAGGGGAGTAATTTTTGTTTATTTTTTGAAGGGGGCAATAAACGTATTAACACTTGTATGCAAATTTGTCCGCCATTATGTAAAATCACACAGCTCCCGTAAACTTTGACATAACAATTCAAAATAATTGACGTCATATTTAGAAAGAGATTGTTGCTTGACGTCAGAATGTTATTGGGAGGTGAACTAAGGTCATTCGGAGGCAAAATTCAGCTAAATACCAAAAGTGTAAATACGTTTATTCGGAACAGCATGGTGTATTACACAAAAGCAAAATTGAGCATATTACCAATTCTAAGTTCTTGGACTACAGTTCTTCTGTGTCCAAAACCTATAATGTGTCAAATATTTAATTACAAATTCCAACCTGTATTAAGCGTGAAAATTGTGTCCATTTTTGCCCCAACGGTTCAGGGTTGGACCTCTGCGGGCGTATTCAGTTGCTCTTGGCGAAGCAATTTATTTATGCTTATGAAAATAGACAATTGATTCAAGCTGATTACTTTTTATTTTTCAACAACCAAATTTTTAACAAATAGAAATGTACATGTTTGTTGATAATTTAATAAATCTGAGGACTAAGTGATTGAGTCATTAAAAAAGTCAAATATTATTTCAACATGTTGTAATTTGTTTTTGTATAGGTTAAAAGTGAAAAAGGACGGGAAAGCTTCAACTACAGAAACCTTGCCAACATTTAGTGAGACTGAAGAGAATGTGAGTAGTGGTGTTAGAAATGTCATGTGACATACTATAAACCAATTACATTAAGCGAGTGATTTATTTTTCGTGGTGTTTGTGAGAAGAAAAGTAACATGAATTTAGTTAAACTTGGATTTTCCTTATTCAACTACATCAAGTAGATACTGTAAATTCAGAAATTATTGAGAAAAATGAGACAGGGTTATCAATGCAATAATTAGAATTTTGAAATTTTATTTTAAATCTAACAGGATTTTTCTGAATATCGCAAAAATTAAAATCGTATTTTAGTGTAAAATGACAAAATCGCAATAATGAATGCACGCTATAAATTCTGAATTATCAGTAAGTAAATCGTGAAATTAAATTGCTGCAAAGTGGACTAGACATGAAATAAAATATCCCCAAAATTAAGTTGGTTAACCGTATATCCATTGCGTATTATAGGGAAATTGTACTAATGTTAACAAAATAAGTTGGTTAACCGTATATCCATTGCGTATTATAGGGAAATTGTACTAATGTTAACAAAATAAGTTGGTTAACCGTATATCCATTGCGTATTATAGGGAAATTGTACTTATGTTAACAAAATAAGTTGGTTAACCGTATATCCATTGCGTATTATAGGGAAATTGTACTTATGTTAACAAAATAAGTTGGTTAACCGTATATCCATTGCATATTATAGGGAAATTGTACTAATGTTAACAAAATAAGTTGGTTAACCGTATATCCATTGCGTATTATAGGGAAATTGTACTTATGTTAACAAAATAAGTTGGTTAACCGTATATCCATTGCGTATTATAGGGAAATTGTACTAATGTTAACAAAATAAGTTGGTTAACCGTATATCCATTGCGTATTATAGGGAAATTGTACTAATGTTAACAAAATAAGTTGGTTAACCGTATATCCATTGCGTATTATAGGGAAATTGTACTATTAACAAAATAAGTTGGTTAACCGTATCCATTGTTTATAGGAATTGTACTAGTAAAAAATAAGTTGGTTAACCGTATATCCATTGCGTATTATAGGGAAATTGTACTTAATGTTAACAAAATAAGTTGGTTAACCGTATATCCATTGCGTATTATAGGGAAATTGTACTAATGTTAACAAAATAAGTTGGTTAACCGTATATCCATTGCGTATTATAGGGAAATTGTACTAATGTTAACAAAATAAGTTGGTTAACCGTATATCCATTGCGTATTATAGGGAAATTGTACTAATGTTAACAAAATAAGTTGGTTAACCGTATATCCATTGCATATTATAGGGAAATTGTACTAATGTTAACAAAATAAGTTGGTTAACCGTATATCCATTGCGTATTATAGGGAAATTGTACTTATGTTAACAAAATAAGTTGGTTAACCGTATATCCATTGCGTATTATAGGGAAATTGTACTAATGTTAACAAAATAAGTTGGTTAAACCGTATATCCATTGCGTATTATAGGGAAATTGTACTATGTTAACAAAATAAGTTGGTTAACCGTATATCCATTGCGTATTATAGGGAAATTGTACTAATGTTAACAAAATAAGTTGGTTAACCGTATATCCATTGCGTATTATGAAATGGAAATTGTAACAAATGGTTAACACAAAATAATTGTGTTAACACCGTATATCCATTGCATATTATAGGGAAATTGTACTAATGTTAACAAAATAAGTTGGTTAACCGTATATCCATTGCGTATTATAGGGAAATTGTACTTATGTTAACAAAATAAGTTGGTTAACCGTATATCCATTGCGTATTATAGGGAAATTGTACTAATGTTAACAAAATAAGTTGGTTAACCGTATATCCATTGCGTATTATAGGGAAATTGTACTTATGTTAACAAAATAAGCAAAATTTCAGCCAGGTAGCTGTGAAACCTAAGTAAAGTTCATTATCTATACAAGTTATAATTTAACTACCTCACTAACCTTCTTTATTTCTATTTTTTATGCCCCACCTTGGGCATAATATTTTCTGGGCTGGTCTGGTTGTCCGTCTGTTTGTTCGTCCATCTGTCCTGCTTCAGGTTAAAGTAGTTTTTGATGAAGTTCAAGTCCAATCAAATTGAAACTTGGTATACTTGTTCCCTATCATATGATCCTTACAATTTAAATGCCAAAATTAGAGTTTTGACCCCAATTTCACAGTCCACTGAACATAGAAAATGTTAGTGTCCGCTTCAGGTTTAAAATTTTAGTCAAGGTAGTTTTTAAAAAAATACGTATTATGGTATACCGTTGTCCGTCCGTCCGTCTGTCCGTCCGTCGTCCACACTTCCGACAATAACTCAAAAAGGCTTTCACCAGTGTCCATGAAACTTTGGTGAATTGTTTAAATCTATTGATGTAAGCTCCTTTTCAATTTTTATAAATTTCAGATTTTAAGTTTTGGATTTATGGGGCTTTATTCATAAAAAAAGGGGGATTTTTAACACTTCGGACAATAACTCAAAAAGGCTTTCACCAATGTCCATGAAACTTTGGTGAATTGTTTATATCTATTGATGTAAGCTCCTTTTCAATTTTTATAAATTTCAGATTTTAAGTTTTGGATTTATGGGGCTTTATTCATAAAAAAGGGGGATTTTTAACACTTCGGACAATAACTCAAAAAGGCTTTCACCAATGTCCATGAAACTTTGGTGAATTGTTTATATCTATTGATGTAAGCTCCTTTTCAATTTTTATAAATTTCAGATTTTAAGTTTTGGATTTATGGGGCTTTATTCATAAAAAAAGGGGGATTTTTAACACTTCGGACAATGACTCAAAAAGGCTTTCACCAATGTCCATGAAACTTTGGTGAATTGTTTATATCTATTGATGTAACAAATAATTTTTAATAAAATCTGATGAAAACATAAAATTTGTAAAATCTTTAGTTCAATTTAAAACATTAAATTTCTTGTAAAAAATAGGTTCCATGAATGTCATACGTTTGTACTATTATTGAATGGTTGCAAGGATGAAAGCACATTAGCAGTCCCTGAGATACTAACTGTTCCCTGAGGCATATATCATTTTATGATAACATTTTTACTATCTAAGCTATGGATAAAAATCAAATACTGTTTTTGCATATAGGATGTTTTACTCTTGTTAAAATTGGTTGCAATTAAAATCACAAATGATACCTTAGCATTGCAGCTTTTTTATAGAGTTCGGTTTTGGTGGAAGGGTTGAGCGCAATAAAAAATGTTATAAAACATAACTAGTCTACAATAGCACATAATAAGTGAACAAGTGACAACATAAAAATCCTCACATGTGACTAAATATTCCTTAAATGTTAAAGGGTGTCATTTTATGAAAAAAATAAGGAAATCAAGTCTCCTAAACATTTATCAATATGATCATCTTGTGAATATTCTAAACAATAAAAAGGTAATAATCATTATCCACCATATTAAGCACCATTTGAACAACTTTTGCATACATCTTTGTATAATTTAGTATGGATTCCTTACTGTGTTCAACAGAATCTAACAGTGAGCAATATACCCCAAGAAAATTACCTTCTTTCAAACTACTATAAAATTTGGAAATCAGCCATAGAATTACTAAAACCCATAATCATATATCACTTTCCTTATATTGCATTGAAGACTTCTATGTTATATGCCAATGTTAATGATATTTGTTTTTTATGCTAAATATTGAAAAGCTGAACTAAGTTTAATCATCAGTGTCTTCTTCACTGTAATCACTGTCCTCATCATCAGAAAAATCCTCATTTTCATTCTCAGAAGAGGCCCTCCTCATCATCAATGAAATCTTTATCTTCATCATCAATGAAATCCTTACTTTCATCACCTACTTCCTCATTTAGATCATAACTTTCAGTAGAGTCACTTTCACCATCTTCACTTTCCCTGTTATCTTCTTGCTGCTCCTCATTGTCATTGTAGTCTTTTTTGCCATTTTTATACGCCCATCGTCAATGAAATCCTTACTTTCATCACCTACTTCCTCATTTAGATCATAACTTTCAGTAGAGTCACTTTCACCATCTTCACTTTCCCTGTTATCTTCTTGCTGCTCCTCATTGTCATTGTAGTCTTTTTTGCCATTTTTATACGCCCATCGTCAATGAAATCCTTACTTTCATCACCTACTTCCTCATTTAGATCATAACTTTCAGTAGAGTCACTTTCACCATCTTCACTTTCCCTGTTATCTTCTTGCTGCTCCTCATTGTCATTGTAGTCTTTTTTGCCATTTTTATACGCCCATCGTCAATGAAATCCTTACTTTCATCACCTACTTCCTCATTTAGATCATAACTTTCAGTAGAGTCACTTTCACCATCTTCACTTTCCCTGTTATCTTCTTGCTGCTCCTCATTGTCATTGTCTTTTTTGCCATTTTTATACGCCGGTCGTCTTTCAAACAACGGGCGTATTATGCGCTAAAGCGCAGCCCTTTATTGATGATGTTGAGGTCCAATCAACTTGAAACTTAGTACACATGTTTCCTATGAAATTTTCTTTCTAATTTAATACCAAATTAGAGTATTGACCCCAAATTCTTTGTCCACTAAACATAGAAAATTATAGTGCGATGGGGGTATCCATGTACTATTGACACATTCTTGTTTGGTTATCCAACTTTACAGATGAATGACATTCATTCTAGTTGCAACACATTGAAAACATATTACATTTATATATAATAAGTTAAATTTGTTCATTAGGATAATCATTAAATGGAACTATAGTAGAAACAAACATTGGATAATTTGTTTATTTAACTTTTGTATTTATTTAGGATGGGTATAAACTTGATGTGATAATGGGATAATTTGTTCACTTTTGTATTTATTTAGGATGGGTATAAACTTGATGTGATTAAGAATAATACACTAGTGAACTCATATGTGTTGAAAAAAGGAAGATACTGTATTGAGGTTGCAAAGATAGATGGTTATGATGAATATTTAATGAAGAGACCAAAGTGTCCCGTAAGTACAAGATTACTGCCATATTTTACCAATGACAACTTAAGGTGGTACCCAACACCTTGATTCCTATTAATTTGGCTCGTTTAATTTTCATAAAATTTTGACAAAAATGTTTCCTTTGATCTTTTGACAAAAATGTAAAAATTTCAAAAATTTGAACCAACCACTTTATAAGAAAAATTTCATTGTTTAAATTGCAGTTTCACAAACACTAATTTTGATCATTGAGAAGCTTAATATTTGCTTAACTTTACAATGTGATTAAAATGATAGTTGATTTTTACAGAGTTATCTCCCTGTAGTGTTAGGTACCACCTTAAAAATTCCATGTATTACTTCTTTGTGTCCTTTTCATTTTTCAATTATAGTATTCTTGCAAACGGTTTATATGATTAAGATTAATAATATGCTGAAAAACCTGGAGGTACTGTTGGGTATGAACATTTTTGAGATGTGGTTATTTGTCAATGAATATAAAGCATTTTCATGCAGAGAAATTTGACAGCCTCTTGTTTTGATTCTTTGTTACGTTGCTCAGAACCTTTGGTCTGATGACAAACCAATAAGATGATATTTAATGCAGACATTTTTTGCTGATCCTGATTAAGTCTGCCATTATAATCTTGTATTTATGACAATGATATCAGATTTAAAAAAAAACTCATTATCTTGTAACCTGATAACATAATTGTATCATAGTGGCAATTTCTTTTATATCTATATAAGACGCTAATTTTTTGGGGGGGGATTTACATTTGATTTTGTTTTCTTCTAGTAGGATTTGTATATGTCTTATTGATAAATTCACACATCTTGCTTTGTGCATTTCAGTCCTACATGTACCCACCAATATTAAAAAGAGGATTGAAAGTTATTACTTGTGCTAAAGATGAGGGGTATGTATATGATAAGGTGGTATAGTGTGAACAAACTACAGCAAATACCTGTCTTAAACCTAATCTTGTTTAAACTGTAAATCCACTTAGTAATGTATGCACCTACCAGTACAACCATACAAACAAAGGTTTTTATACCATTATCAATATATAAAACTAGCTGTATAAATTGAAATCCTGACTGAACTGTAAACCTGTTCAAACAAACTTTGCTCCAAAGTGTCTTTATACAAGCATCAGTGGATGAACCAAAGTGGAAGGAACTGAAACCCTGACAATACTGTAAACCTGTCTTACTTAGACTGGTTTAAAAGATATTTATACCAACATCAATGTATAAACTGAAGTCCTGACTGAATCAGACTTAATCCAAATTGTCTAAATATCCACATTTCAAAATTAGATATAAGAAGATGAGGGAATTGTTTATCAAGACAAGACCTATCTGCCCTGAAATTTTCAGATAAATCTGACAACTGGTTGTTAGGTTGCTGCCCTTGATGAATTGGTAATTTTGAGGAAATTTTGCTATTTTTGGTTATTATCTTGAACATTATTATAGATAGAGATAAACTGTAAACAGTAATAATGTTCAGCAAAGTAAGATCTACAATTAAGTCAACATGATCGAAATGGTCAGTTGACTCCTTAAGGAGATATTGTCCTTTATAGTAATTTTTTACCACTTTTTTGTACATTTATGTAATCTTTTACAAAAATCTTCTCCTCTGAAACTGCTAGGCCAAAATTAACCAAACTTGGCCACAAACATCATTGAGGTATCTAGTTTTAAAAATGTGTCCGGTGACCAAGCCAACCAACCAAGATGGCTGCAATGGCTAAAAATAGAACATATGGGGTAAAATGTAGATCTTGGCTTATAACTCTGAAACCAAAGCATTTAGAGTAAATCTGACTGGGATAAATTGTTTATAAAGTTAAGATCTATATGGCTTCTAATTTTTAGATAAATCAGACAACCGGTTGTTGGATTACTGCCCCTGAATTGGTAATTTTAAGAAAATTTTTGGTTATTATCTTGAATAATATTATAGATAGAGATAAACTGTTAACAGCATTAATGTTCAGCAAAGTAAGATTTACAAATAAGTCAACATGACCAAAATGGTTAGTTGATCACGTAAGGAGTTATTGCCCTTTATAGTAGTTTTTTTAACAATTTTCATAAATTTTGTAAATTTTTGTAAATTTTTACAACATATTTTCTCTGTAACTAATGGGGCAAGTTCATTATAGAGAGATAATTGTAAGTAGCAAGAATGTTCAGTAAAGTAAGATCTACAAACACATCACATCACCAAAACACAATTTTGTCATGAATCCATCTGTGTCCTTTGTTTAATATGTACATAGACCAAGGTGAGCGACGCAGGCTCTTAAGAGCCTCTAGTTTTTAATGGAAGTCGAAGGAGCATTGTTTATTATTCTGAAATGGGTAGTTGATAGTCTCTTACGCCCAGATTTACAGGCAGGTTATCAAAATAAGAAAAAAGTACAAATTGAACTGCATAGGTTATAGAAAATTAGTAAATACCTATATAAATTTGGATGTGATGATTATATGTAGTGCATCACTGTTTGTAATAATTCTGTCCATTTGACCTGTCCAAAAAGATTTGTTTCAAATATCACATGGTTTTTTTTTTGTGTTTTCAAAGATCTGAGACCTTGAGATATGAAGAGAAAGTTATAAGTAGAGTACAAGAGGATGGAACAATAGAATATCTGTCGAGTAAAGATGACGATGAAGATGGGGACAGTTTGGGAGAACCTGAATGTAAGCTTCTTACAGACCAAGCTTATAAAGACTTATATAGTCTTAGAAGGGAGAAAAAGGAGGCTGGGAATATTGCTATGTATTCTGGTAAGAGCTAAAAAAAAAAAAATGAGAATAAGGATTTTAGGGTTTTTCTTTTTGCTAGTTGCTGAAACAGTATACATTTATTCCTTGATCAAAATAGCACTTGGTATAAACTAAGCAGTAATTAAGTATTCATCAATTATTTGCTTTTATTTCATCTGACTTTGGTTGTCAGATAAACTTTTAAAAAAATCATGTACTTTTAAACTACTTGGCCCATTGGAATCGAACTTTACCACAGTCATCCTAAAAATTTCTAAAAATAGAACATGTGGGTAAATTGCAAATATTATCTTCTTATTTTCTTGTTAACCATGATAGAAAGAAAATTCTGACATGGAAGGAAATGTTTGAATGCTGTCTCATTTGTTAAAATTTATATGATGAAGTCATAAAATTGATGTGACATAAAAACAGAAAGGATGAGTCAAATACCTTTGAAAAATTTAATAATGATAGATAATATAGTTAAAATAATAACTTTTTATTTAAAGAGTTATCTCTTTTATATCAGCTTTCCTTTTTCCTTCCCTTATTATATATGTTATGTTTTATAGGAGCTAAAGAACAACACCGTTTAGAGAAGACCTATGTACCAGCACCTCCTTTCCTGATAACTAAGGTATTACAATAATGATACTACTCTTATAACACATTAATTAGTTTTAATTTATATTTATTTTTGTTGATCTTGCAATTTATTGAAAAGGTAAAAAAATATATATATCAAATTCTAAAATTCTAACAGGTTTTGGTGCAAGTGTCCAATGTTGATTTGAACCCCCCTGAAAGACACGTCGGCAAATTTTCCATGGGGTTTGAAATAACATATGACACCGGCAATTATATAATTGTTTAATGAATTATGTGAAAGGCCACTTTTGAAATTTTGCGATTGGTTCACTGTAATTATTATAAAACAAATGAATTAATTGATAATTGAGTATCCATACTATTTTAGGGAAGTAGTTCTGCCTTAGACCTGGCTGACAATGAATGGAAAATAAAGGCCATATTTGCACACAGTTCTTGTTGTCAGGTGATTACACGTCCTTCTGTTCAGGAACAAATCATTACATTACATTCTAGACATTTACAAGAGTGGTCAAGTATTAGAAGCACTAACTTTGAGATGCCTTATTCTCTTGTGTACCTTCCTTCTGGCTTGGATGATGTGACCTTGAGATATCCTGTTGCCATGACAATGTTTGATGATGTTAATGTTCACAGACTTTGTTATATGCATGGTAAGTTTGGTAAAGGAGAAAAAAAAAACTTTTTGTATTTGTGAAAAGAGTCACTGAGCTACAACAAGGCATTATCAATCTTATAAAGTATAGACAGCTATCAGGGTATACAATAGGGGAGGTAATAATGATGTCCTGCCCATCAATGCTATATGTCATAAAAACATAAACAGGAATAAGAAAATTCTGCGCACACAGTATAGTGAGTCACTATTAGCAACCACTAGAATAACCATTGACTTGAACATTGAAATAACATCACTCCGATTAGCATTTGCACATCATTTAGAAAATATGCTAATATTATACATCTGATAATACAGCCATGGTTGAATATTGATCGTTTTTAAAAAATACCAAAATGACTATGAAAATATGAATGTCCAAAATGTATTCATATGATATTTAAAATATTTGAATATTTGCCTTACAGAAGACAATAAACTAGGAATTAACAACATACAGCCTAAAGTTGCTTATCCTAAAGTCAAGATAGATTATAGCAATGATAATTTACAGTCTGTATATGTACATGGTAAGTAGAAGTTATCGCCTATTATAAAGTCCTGTTTATGTACATCATAAGTAGAAGTAATCACCCATTATAAAGCCTTGTGTATGTACATGGTAATTAGAAGTAATCACCCATTATAAAGCCCTGTTTATGTACATGGTCAGTTGAAGTAGTCACCCATTATAAAGTCCTGTTTATGTTCATGGTAAGTAGACTAATTGCCCATTATAAAGCCCTGTTTATGTACATGGTCAGTTGAAGTAATCACCCATTATAAAGCCCTGTTTATGTACATGGTCAGTTGAAGTAATCACCCATTATAAAGCCTTTTTGTCGAGCCTTCGACTTTAGTCGAAAAAGCGAGACTAAGCGATCCTACATTCCATCGGCGGCGGCGTCCACAAATATTCACTCTGGTTAAAGTTTTTGAAATTTTAATAACTTTCGTAAACCATACTGGATTTCTACCAAACTTGGACAGAAGCTTGTTTATGATCATAAGATAGTATCCAGAAGTAAATTTTGTGAAAATAAAATTCCATTTTTTCCGTATTTTACTTATAAATGGACTTAGTTTTTCTGCGGGAAAACATTACATCACTCTGTGGTTGTAGTTTTTAAAATTTAAATAACTTTCTTAAACTATCCTGGATTTCTACCAAACTTGGACAGAAGCTTATTTATGATCATAAGATAGTATCCAGAAGTAAATTTTGTGAAAATAAAATTCCATTTTTTCCGTATTTTACTTATAAATGGACTTAGTTTTTCTGCGGGAAAACATTACATCACTCTGTGGTTATAGTTTTTAAAATTTAAATAACTTTCTTAAACTATCCTGGGTTTGTACCAAACTTGGACAGAAGCTTGTTTATGATCATAAGATAGTATCCAGAAGTAAATTTTGTAAAATGACACATCCTTCTTTTCCATATTTTACTTTAAATGGACTTTTTTCTGCCAGGAAACAACACATTCACTTTGTGGTTAAATTTTTAAAAATTTTGATAACTTTCTTATACTATTTTTTATTTGTACCAAACTAAGACAGAAGCCTGACAGATCAAAAGCTAGTATGTTAATTTAGAGAAATTTTGTTAATATTTTGTACTGTATCTGTATATTACTTATAAATGGACTTAGTTTTTCTTCCAGTTAACATTACATCCAGTCTGCAGTTAAAGTTTTTAAAACATTTATTAGATTCATAAACTATCCAGGATTTTTTACCAAACTTGGACAGAAGCTTCCTACAATCCAAACATGGTATCAAGCGGAATATTTTTATTGATTTTTTCCCTCATTTTTGTTGATCCTGCAATTTACAGCAAAAGTAGGCGAGACACTGGGTTCCGCGGAACCCTTACAAATTTTTTATATACATGTGAAGTAAAAGTAATCACCCAATATAAAGCCCTGTTTATGTATGTGGTAAGTAGAAGTAATCACCCAATACAAAAACTTTTGTATATACATGGTAAGTAGAAGTTATAAGCCCTGTTTATGTATATGTCAAATATAAGTTATCACCCAATATAAAGCCCTGTGTATGTACATGGTAACAATATAAATAGAATGAACCCATACTAAGTGGTAAGCACTTGACTGGTTCTAGGTGTAACATATTTACTGAATAGAGTAATCATTGTAGATGGTACCAGACCAAATCTTTACCACTTAAACCAACCAAAGCAGACATCTATACATTTCATGGACTTGCCAGGTTTTCCTTTGAAGAAGGATATCCCTGTAGAATACAGTTATGGCAATCTATACCAGGCATGGAATTATATTGCACTTCTGACACACAAGGTATGCTAAGCTACTGTAATTTTTGATAGCAGTATTTATTTGCAACATTTTCTTAAATTGAATAATAAATTTTGCATTGTTGTCTGTTGTTAAAAAATAGCAATGCAAAATGCATGATCAAATTTCTTTTTAATCCAATTCCCGAAGGAATGGGTATATATGGCATGCAGGTGGGAGGCTGCCAAACACTGTTCGTTCATTAAGAAGAAAACGCTTTAATGAAATGTGTATCACATTTAAATAGATTTTTGAATTAATATATGCAAATTGATCTGAATTTTATTAATCCTATATTTGAATGACATGTACAATTCTCCTTTCATATTGTTATTTTTCATTTCATATCACAATTTACATTTTATATTGTTAACAGTTGCAAATTCCGCCTCAGATGAAGATGTTGAATGAAAACAAGGGAAAATGGAGCAAGCAGCAAGTATGTCATTTGATTTATTCCAGTATAATTTTAGGAGGTTTTTGTATATACAGTGTAACCTGTCTTCAAACACACTGGGGAACCAGAAAAAAATGTTCCATTAAGCAGGGTGTCGGAATACTCAGTTTTTTTCTGCAAGGATAGGTATATTTTGGGACCATGAAAATGTGTCAGTAAAAACAGGATGTTTCAATACTTAGGTGTCGGATTAGACAGGTTACACTGTAAATTGAATTGGAATTTGAATAGATATTCACATGAAAAACATGTTAGAAATAGATATTTGATACTCAATATTGTGCTAAAAGTCGAAGTGCAACCTGCCAAACATGCATCATTAATTGGTTTTGATACCATGAGACAGCAGCCAATCAACACAAATATCCAGACAATATCTAGTGATACAGTCTCCAACAAAAACCAGGGTTTATATGTCAAGATAATTATTGCCCTGAATCTTGAACAAGTTTAACAGAGCCTCTAAAATATGCCATCAAAATCATATTCTCAAAATCATTATTATCTGGGTAACAATTCTAATGGGTTCAGTAGTTATATGCTAACAACAAATTCATTTTTTTTTTTATGAAATACTTCATTTTTTAAGGCTTATACACAGAATTTGTCAAAGTCACAAACTAAGGTATCCTCTAAAATAAGATTTTTGAAAATGATTTTTAATGATTATGAGTGAATCAACTGAAATAAAAAAAAAACCCATTAAGGAATGGTTAAAAAGTATATGTTTTTGTAATAATTTAGAAAATGTTAAATTTCAGATAGAGACATTACTGTTCCAGTTATTACAACCTTATGCCTCATTATGTGGTTTGTTTGCTACCCAACATGGTGGTCTATCTTCCCAGGGTGCACCAGGAGATCTCCTTGACTGGATTGCTGATCTTGTTAGAGATGATGTCCCAATGAAACAAGTGAGATCAGGAATGACAGCTGAGGAACCATTATTTATGGAATATGGCCATATTCTAGCATGTAGAGCACATGCATATAGTCGTGGTGATCATGTACCAATACCAGACTACTCTTTGGAATCTTCATATTATGAACCATATGAACAGTTTGCAGAAACTTTAACAGTTCAAAGTCAGAATTTGAAAACACTTCCCAGTAACCTCTGGACAACATTTAAAAATTTACGAGTAATGTCAATAGTTAATGTTGACTTGGACAACACACATATATTTCCAAGTGGATTATCAAAATGTTGCAATTTAGAAGTTCTTATTCTTGCCAACTTGAAAGGCATCACTGACCTACCAAAGGACATCATCAGTGGCCCAGTAATGTCAACATTTTTCATTCACAACTGCCCCATAAGAAAGCTGGAATTTGATTGGCCAGTCAAGAACAAATTGGTCAATTTGACATTGAAAGGACTATTGATAGAAGATATTCCTGCTAACATTGGAAGGTTAAAAGATCTAGAAGAGTTGTGCTTAGATTACAATCCAATTACCAGCTTGCCAAAAGAAATAGAGAATTTGACAAAACTGAAGTTTTTAAGTGTAAAAGGTAAATAGATAATTTTGAATCTTTCAGCTTATAGTCATAGGAGCCAATGAATTATAGTGAAATTTGATATCTGCTGTTTAGAGTGAGGTTTCACATGTATCCTCCATATATTTGTGTTCATGTTTATTAAGGAAAAGATAAGATTAGAGGTCAAATTGTCCTTACATGTAACTTTTTGTGGAACAGTGAATTTTGTACCTTAAATTTAAAATCTGATTTTTTATGCCCCTGGTTTGCCTTATGTTTCCATGCAGATGTATGTCTTTCATCCTATTTTCTGATAAAATCAAACAGTTATCAAAAATCTATTATAATCTTTGATAAATCTACATTGCATGATATTAGTTTTTGAAGATGACAAATTCTATTACCTTCTTTCCAGAGTTATGGGACTTGATTTCTTTTAACTTATTTCCAAGAACTATTTGCTGCATTATCAATTGGCTAATTTTGAAAACAAATTTCCCTCTGCCAAAATGTACAGAGCGATGAATACACAATCTTCAAATTAATGCATAAAGCAAATATCTTCAGCTCTTAATGTCCTACTAACCTTTTTTCCTCAAATAAACCAAGGTCAACTGGAGCTGTTCATTCGCAAAACTGAAATGGGAAAGTCTTCTACAGTAATTTTTAACTATTACTTTAAATCTACCTAGTCTTATACCTAATCAAACATCAAAAGTAAAAAGACAGATTGAAAATTAACTCCTAGTTCTTATGACATTTAGTATAAATAAACCATGTTTGCATGAAATTCTTAAAGAATGAGTTATATTTTAGGAATACCATGGATTGCTTCTGATGGAAAATTTGAGCAAATGCCAAAACAAGTCTACACCACGTGGCACACTGAAAATCCATATGTGAAAAACAACATTGGAGAGGACGTAAGTTAATTTTATTTGAAAAAAAACTTCGATAGATATTTCTATTTTGAGAATAATCATGGAGAAAAGGGGGGGGGGAGTGTTAGGTTTTTTTCCCATCTTTATTTTAAGACCATGTGGGGATTAACTGTCCATTATTTGCTGATTGTATAAATTTCAATTTTCACCTTTATTATTGTGAATAAAGGTAGGCAAGGCAAGAAAAGGAGGACTTATGAATTGTGTAATCAACTTCCTTCAGTTAACAACTCACAGCTTTTAAACTTTGAGAATGTTTATACATATTTCATGTTCACATTTGTAGATTTTTTACTGATTTTCTAGAAGATGAAACTTTGTAAAATCCAATCTAATTATGTTCTTTTTCAATACTTCAAACAAAAATAAAAAAATTCTAAGAAGAATCAACGACTCTTAATTGGTTTTCAATTTCCCACAATGGCACTGAAGGTTTAATTTATTTTGCTACAAATGAAACACAAATGAATCGAGCCAATGTTTTAAGGTATGAACACAATTTACAATAGAGAAAATATTCTATAAGTCCAAAACAGTATAGTAGAGAAAATATACTATCTGTTCTTTCAGGTATTAACCTTGGAGGGGTAATATGCTTTTGATCTTTTAAACACTGTAGGGATTTACATTAGTAAACACATGCTTGTATTGATCAACATGTCTATGCCAGTGTTTGTGTTGCAAGTAGTCTTTACCTGGGCACAGACTGGATGGATCTATGCATACTGTACATGGGCTTATACGGTACACTAGGATATGGGTGCAGATTTCATATAATGAAATTTAATGTCAACAGTTATGAACTAGGCTTTTTAAATATCCATGTGTGGATAGATCTAAAGCATTGTCTATCTGATACAAGGCATAACTATTTATACAGAAATATAATATATTTTAGGAAGTGGATCGACTGTTCAGTGAATGTGATGTCAATAATAATGACATTTTAGAGCAGTCAGAATTAGCAAGACTTAATTTACAGATTATGAACAAGATTCCAAGACTAGGATGTCAGTCAATAGGTAAATTCTGATAACATTCTACATTACCAAAATAAGCGAAAATTTGCACCCACGAAAAAAACCCTTGATACGGTATCTCTGTGATAACAGTTTATTTATAAATTTTTGATATAACATTGAAAAGTAATTGAACTTTATCGAAAAAGCTATGGGAGTATCATGCGCTCATGGCACAGCTGTTTATTGGTAATTTTTCCAACATTTTGTGATAAAAAAATGTTTTGTATTTAAATTTGAGGCCAACATTAGGTTTAATAGGCAGGCTTTAAATTTGCTTCAGCAATCCAACAAATGTTTTCAATTTACTGTACAGCATAGGAGACACTTAGGATTAGCTATATAGCTTTATGTACAGTGTATCTAAAAAAAGAATCTCATAATTATAATTTGATTGAAAAAGTGGGGGTAATTTTCGTGGCAGCTTTCTCAGGAACTACATCAGAAGGTCCAAGGACACAGTTATCGTCCTTTGGTTTTCGTTGTCTACGAATATAGTCCCTAGTGTAAACAGTGTATAACTTGCATGTCTTATTTGATACACTTTCCCAATTTATTTCTTGATATTAAATGCATGAAATATCAAGTAGGGGGATGTAATTACATGTAAAAAAAAATTGGGTGCTGAATCTTTATGTTAAGAAGTAAATTGGTCCAGTTCTAAAAGGTCAAATTTTAGCACGTCTGAAGCTGTCAAACTGAATTTTACACCCCCTTAACACAGAATTGTCAATATTTTGAGTTAGAGCTGGTAGAAGTTTCTATAATTTTGATATTATTTGTCTCACTGGTAGTACACTACACTGTAAAAATCTTTTTGAGAAAGAGCAGGTGCGATTTTTTTAATTTGAATTTATTGTCTAAAAGAAATGCACTACGAAATAACTGTGTTCTCGGGCCTAAGAGATGGATTCCTGAAATCTAGATTCTGTACTTTGGCAACTTTCCTGAATGATTTGCTGGTTTCAGTTTGTCAAACTCAATCAAAGTAAAGGATTTACATCTTTGGTTTACAGAAATTCTGTTAAAATGTGCCATTTTGGCATTCTACGGCTATAATAAGCATTTTAAAGCAGTTTACATTTTATGGCTAAGAGGCATGCTGACTTTCTATCTGACAGCTTTTTTGTTCCTGATATTTGTGTTTCTATGATTAAATCAAATTTAATTAACCATTTGTGAACTCTGGATATAGAGAAAAGTAGATTATCACAGAAAAAAAGTGCAGATATTTGTATTCACGGCCATGGTTAAACGGCCTAATAGATGTATGTAAAATGTGAAGAGCTTTGTACATCAAATCTGTAGTCCATCACAAATATTTCACTAAATCTGTAAAAAAAGCACTTTATTATACTCAGTACACCTTACTCCTTTCATAGGCTACCATTTTTTTTCTCTGTATGATAGTAAGTGGTCCAACTTTATGCCTATTAAGGCTAAAACTAAATGCAAGTTTTCCATTGAAAAGTGAAAAAACTGGCCATCAGACCATATTGTTTCTAAAAAAATTAAATGCAAGAGTCCTTTTGCAATTAGACTTCTTGTATCATAACGCCTTAGCATAGAAATGAGCAAAAAGTTACACATTTTCATTTCTAATAGCTTCTGTGTGCATTTTTATATGTCAATATGGGCTACCGCCTAAATCGACTCTAAATAATTCTCAGTACTACATGGCCCAAGACCATTTTATACTCATGTGGTATGCTTTTTGACACTTTTCTATACATTTAAAGTACATTTTATATATATGAAAGAATAAATTAGGCATAAAAAACTTCAAAATCTTCAAATTGGCTGAGAAAAATGCATATTTATATAAGGCGTCCCTAAATTGGAAAATCTCTATTTTCAGGCATAGGCTTATATAAATTTAACTTTGGAATAATTACAATACATCTGATAAATAAAAGAGTGTTCAGATGCTTTTAATACTTAATATTTGATATTCAAGAGCATTTAAAAAGCAAATTTTTGCAAAATTTAAAATTTTAAGGCCAAAATCTTGACAGTTGAAGATATTTGATTTACACGTCAAAAATAAACATTCAAATGTCTATATTAAAATGACCCTAGTGTCTCTAATATATGTCATATGGCCATGAAACTTGGCAACCTATCTCACAATTGCCTAAGCTTAGGTTATGCAAAGTTTTATAAAGATTGGTCAAGTCTTTCTGTCCTATTAGGTCCAAGGACACAGTTATCGTCCTTTGGTTTTCGTTGTCTACGAATATAGTCCCTAGTGTAAACAGTGTATAACTTGCATGTCTTATTTGATACACTTTCCCAATTTATTTCTTGATATTAAATGCATGAAATATCAAGTAGGGGGATGTAATTACATGTAAAAAAAAATTGGGTGCTGAATCTTTATGTTAAGAAGTAAATTGGTCCAGTTCTAAAAGGTCAAATTTTAGCACGTCTGAAGCTGTCAAACTGAATTTTACACCCCCTTAACACAGAAGAGTTAGAGCTGGTAGAAGTTTCTATAATTTTGATATTATTTGTCTCACTGGTAGTACACTACACTGTAAAAATCTTTTTGAGAAAGAGCAGGTGCGATTTTTTTAATTTGAATTTATTGTCTAAAAGAAATGCACTACGAAATAACTGTGTTCTCGGGCCAGAAGGATTTCTGAAATTGGGTTTCAGGGTTTATATAAGTCAGCTATACCGTGTGATGTGCTTTAATATTCATCACTCAACAACTTCCTGTTTACCGAAAACACTCACATATTTTACAATATTAAAATTATCAAGTTGTGGCATGGGTATCATCAGTGAGAAGTACTTCGCAGTTTCACTTGTTTAAATTTGTTGACATTTATTTCAGGTGATACAGAAAATGGGGGAATACCAGCTGGAGTTTTTAAGTTAACTTTGTTACAAACTTTAGACCTGTCTTTCACTGCTGTAACACAGCTTCCCATGATGATTAGAGAAATTCTAACCCTACAGACCATCAATCTAGAACATTGTCCTCTGTTAGAGAGTTTAGATGGGGATGTAGGTCTCTTGCCAAACCTCAGAAGTAAGTATAGAAAAAAAAGGTATATTGGACGGATGAATTATACTTAATAATACTTTAAAGTCAGAAATTATTTTTCATACACATTTATTTTTAAGAAAGATCGAGATAGGAACATTTATATTAAAAATAAAATGTAGCAAGCAGGTTTGGACCTAGACATCCTTAAAGATTTCTTATTCTTAAAGTTCATGAGAATAAACCCACAATAAATATATTAAAAAATGAACAAATAACTGAAATTTGCTTAAAAATAGACTATAAGGTTATTTTAAACTTTTGATAAAGGTAATTTTGTATATATTTCAGGTTTAAATCTGAACAGCTGTGCAGCGTTAGAAACACCACCACGAGATATAGTAAATAGAGGGTTCGATTCTGTTAAATCCTTCTTACAGAAGATGGCCGGAGGTTTTACTGAGTGCCTACGAACAAAACTGATGTTTATTGGTTTAGGACAAGCTGGAAAAACTACGTAAGTTGATTTTGTATAAAAAAAAATCTACATGATATTTATCAGCAGAGGTTTGGGTTATAGCAACCTAACAATGCAGGTTAGCCAAAAATAGTTGCCAAAATAAACATTTTTGTAAGTAGCTCAATTGATACTCAATTTTTTTTGACAATTTGAAATGTTAGTATACTTATGAAGGTGCAGACTTTTTCTGGAAAATCTTTGAAATAGATTGAAACATTGTAAACATTAAACACAACAACAAAAAATAGAATAAGCAATACGAACCCAATCAATAAGTGGGGGTGATCTAAGGTGCTCTGGAAGGGGAAGCAGATCCTGCTCCACCTGTGGCACCTATCATGAATAACTTACAAAACCAAAGAATCATGTCAGAAGAAGAGGAAGGAAGAATATGAAGAGGATGTATACCACACAGTAATCTCGTCTAATACTTAGAGGAAGGAATATGTAGAGGATGTATACCACACAGTAATCTCGTCTAATACTTAGAAAAAACAACTTGTAGTGCCTAACTATTTTCTTCATAATTTGAGTGAAAGTTAAATTAAATTAAATTGAAAACAAGATTAAGAAGGTATCTAGTGTAGTCTTGTCATTAAGAAGAATTCCATTTGAAATTTCATTGACTAGTTTTACATACATTTTTGTCTTTGCCTAAGATAAATATGAAGTTTTCATGATTGGGTCTGTTTCCCAGATACTATAAGGAGAATTTCAACTATATTTGGTTTATTGAATTATTGGAAGGTGATCATGTCTATCTGGCATGGACTTTACACCCTTTTTTTTATGAATCTTTATAATGTTATGGGGGCTCGCGAGTCTAAATCATTTTTTTTTCTCCATAATATAGGATTTCGCTATATTTTTTCTATAAATGAACTTATTTCTTATACTTAATAGAAAAATAAAATAAAAAAAGGGTTCACTGTTCATTTACACTCACAATCTGCCTTCGAAAGAAGCATACATTTTTGTAAAGGTACATTTTTTCTGTTGAACTAATAGGAGAAATAGAGGTAATATCGAAATAAGAAAAGAACTTAATTATAGAAACCGCTTAAATTTTACAATTATTTAGTTTTGTACAGCTTATTTGGAAACAATAATAAAAAATATACGAGACTGATGAGTTAAAAAAGATATTTTAATTTTAATGCCAAAAATGGCATTTTTGCAGCAAAGGGAGATAATTTGGAGTTTTTCAATGATATAAACATTTTAAAAGTCATCTGGGGCCCAACCAAATCGATATTTTGGTTGATTTTTGTACCATATCATAAAGTAATAACTAATAGTGTAATAAATAAAATTTGTAATGAAAAAAACAAATGTTAAAGTTTATGTGATATCTGTAGTAATATCTTGGTCTTAAAGACTTTGAATATAAACTAAAACCATTATTAGTATAGCAGTTGTGATATCTCATTGTGTGCACTCTTTGTGTCTTATTTAGCTGTAATAACCATGATTATGGAAATTTTCAATTCATAACTCTCCCAAAATAAATACTTAAATACTAATCATCATTTTTTATTTTTATCAAAAATGAAATTTTCTGTTTAAAGTTTACTTAGGGCCTTACAAGCTACAAACAAAAAATACACTGGAAGTATTCCTAAATTAACTGATGGAATTGTCATCAAAGACTGGATGGTACCTATTGACGAGGAAGGCAATAAGAGCATACGATTTAGTTGTTGGGACTTTGCAGGACAGACAGTATACTACAATACACATCAGGTAAGAATAAACAATTATGAAAAAAACATTTCCAAGACATGTCAAAAAATGTATGGTTTTCAGATGACAAATGAAATTCATTGGAATCAACTTTTCTCTAAATTTTATAAGCCAGTTTACACAGCTGTTCATATTGCTTGTGGTACTGTATTATATACACACCTGTCTGGTTATTTAAATTTTCAGTCCAACAACTGCAGATGACAGATGCCTAAACTCAGTACTCGATGTCTTCATTTCTACATGCATGTTTTCGATTGTTTATTTTGCTTTTTCATTGGTTAGTAAGCTACATTTATAACTCTGAAAAAAAGGAAAATTTGAAAACCAGATTTTTAATTTTTGTAGTAAATTTTTTCAATTAATCTTAATTTTTTTCTAGATTAAACCAGTTTAGTGTACTGTGAATTCATTTATTTTCGTGGGTACCAATTTTCCTGGATTAGGCAAAATTTACATGTTTGTGGATATTTAATTTTGTGGTTTTGCCAATATCTTCATAAAAGGCAACAGGAAATTTGTCATTCGTTGCACTTTTTTAATATACCCATCAAATACACAAAAATTTGTATCCAACAAATATTAATGAATTCACAGAACGTTCAAGTTGGAATTGGACAGTCATTCACACTCCATGTTTTATATTTCCTGTATTTTAGTTTTTCCTGTCTAAACAAGCTGTTTACATGTTACTATGGAACATGAGGATGGGATTTGAACATTCCGGACTAGATTTCTGGCTTAGTTCAGTTGTGTGTCATTGTCCTGATTCACCAGTTATTGTTGTTGGAACCCAGTTAGATCAGGTAAATTGTGTGAATTAAAAGTAATTTCTATGTGATCACTGTTTTAATTATAGAATAATTAATTAATTGAAGCATTTGAATATAGAAAATTTTCCTCAAGTGACTGAACAACACACAAATGCCCAATAAAAAATGGCCATGGGTAACAAAAAATGAATTGTTTTCAGCAAAAGAAATGGTAAAGGGCAACTTTTTTTTATATCTGCAGATTCCAATGCCAGACATTAGAGAAGATGAATTGAGGAAGAAATACCCACAAATCAGGAAATTCTGTTATGTCAGTTCTACACAGGGCACTGTAAGTTAAAGTAAATGTTAAGAGAAATACCCTCAGTAGAAAATAATCTTGTATCATTTCTACACAGTACATTGCAAATTTAATCGATCAATGTTTAATTACTAACAAAAATGTTAAAAATGCAACGATTGAAAAATAATTGGGATTTTTTGTAACAGAAATACCTAAAAATCTAGGCATTCTTTTATTAAGGTTCCATACATGGCATTGTAGATTAGATAGTTAATTAGTGTTTGATATAAAGATGCCCAAAAAGCAAATATATTCAAGAACTAATCTAAAAAACAAAAATGATATGTAAAAAATTAGCTGTGGAACCGTAGATTTTAAGGGGGTTCGCGGGTCTAAATCATTTATATAGGATTTCTCTATATTTTTCTATAAATGAACTTTATCTTATAGTTGATAGAAAAATAAAATAAAAAAGTGGGGTCACCGTTCATTTGCGCTCACAATCTGCCTTCGAAAGAGCATACATTTTTGTAAAGGTGTTTTTTTTCTGTTGAAGTAATAGGAGAAATAAAGGTAATATCGAAATAAAAAAAAGAAATTTATTACAGAAATCGCTAAAATTTTACAATGATTTAGTTTAAGTACAGCTTATATGGAAATTATATTAAAAAAGATAGGTCACCGATGAGTTGAAAAAGATATTTCAATTTTAGAGCCAAAAAATGTCATTTTCCACCAAAGGGAGATAATTTGGAACTTTTTCAATGATGTATACATTTTGAAAGTCATCTAGGGCCAACACGAATTGATTGTTTTGAATGATTTTTGTACCATATGATAAAGTAACAACTACAAAAGGAAATAAATAAAATTTGTAATGAAAAACAAATGTTTGATTTTTTTCTGAAATTTTTATACCCTCGAGCCTCCTTAAGTCCTTTTAAATTGTCAAAACATATAATAAGGACCTGAGACCTACATTTTAACAGCTTAGAAAAAATCTGAACTAAATATGTCCCAGTTATTTTTACTGAAGTCCCACACTCATATTTATATAATATTTGCAGTAATCTTTGAAAAAGATCTAATTCAAGAAGCTAGTCTCATTTCCCCACTCCCTATATACTGAGTTTATATTGTAGAATATAGCAGAATTACAACAATCACTTGTAGATGTCACAATGAATTATTGTCCACAAATGAAAATGAAAATTCCACTATTATGGCTGAAACTTGAAGAAAGTATAGTCACGTAAGCTAGTTAACTTTCAAATATAATTATATTATTTCATTGATCATACTTCCATGGTTATAAATGCTTCATCATATACTAGGTAAATGTTTATCAAAAGCGTCATCTCATATAAAAGAAGAAGATGTGGTATGATTGCCAATGAGACAACTCTTAAGTCTTAACAAGAGACCATATGACACAGAAACCAACAACTATATGTTACTGTATGGCTTTCTACAATGAGCAATGCCCATACAGAGTAGTCAGCTTTAAAAGGCCCAGAAATCTCAAATGTAAAACAATTCAAATGAGAAAGCTAACGTCCTTATCAATGTACAAAAAAATGAACGAAAAACAAATATGTAAAACAGCAACAAACGATAACCACTGAATAACAGTCTACTAGCATTTGTGTCCTATGCAAGCAAAACAGACCAAATAACTTCAAAACAAATTCATTATTTCTTTAGATTTACCGTTATTCCACGATCAGTCTTTTTTAAGCTAAAAGTTTACAATATAAAACTGTTGATTTAAAAAAGATCAAATAGTATTTCACAATTTGTTGAATTACTTTTTGATTTTAAAAGTATATACTGAATCATATGTATTATCTTTAAATATGATATTTCTGCATGCTAGGTTTGAACTTGTTTGTGTTTTAAACACATAGTTTTTAATGCTTTTGTTGCTTATCTGCCTTGATTATTGTTGTTTGCCATAAAGTTGTAGTAAGTTTGTGCTTTTAGTTTCCTAAAAGTTACCAAGATATTTATATATTTACAGTGCCAGAAACAAACACAAAATAAACATTATAGATTGGGAAAAGATTCAAGAATTTTCTCAGGAAAATGGTATCAATGATGAGAAAGATGTAAGATAAATTTGATTTGTAACTAAAAATTTTAAATGAATCAATTCAACTGTTAAAAAATGTTATGGAAGAAAATCCTGAAACTGTTCAATATTTGTATAGGATGTACATAAAATCTATTGAAAACTTTGTCAAAATTACCTTTGAAAACTGCTTTCAAATCCAATACATATTTTTTCTTGAATTTGATGTCTTGTTGCCAGATGCAATTATTTTATGCTGATTCAATTATTTTACTTCATGAATATTTGCACACCAGTGAAACAACAAAAAAATGTGAAGTTCTCATTACTAACTTCAAAATCTTAAGTAAATATAGTGAATATTTGCAATAAAAATGATATTAAAAAGAATTCAAATATGAAATACTTAAAAATTTTCCTTCACTTCCATAATAGGTTTAAAATTAAAACGATTTTGAATTTCCATTTTCCAGATCAAGCTAGCTGTACAGTTTTTAGACGACCTTGGTATTGTCCAGTACTTTGACACAGAGGTTCTCAATGACAAAGTTGTTATAAATCCTCAATGGATTGTAGATGTGATGGCCAAAGTTGTCTCTGTAAATGAAACATCTATCAGGGTAAGGTCAAAAGGTCATTGATAATGTTAAAATGTCTTCTGAAAACACAGTATACATACTAAGCAAGTCAATCAAATTATTGCTTTGAGTCACAATAATTATACAACATACCAAAATTAAGATATAATGTAGATTTTATTTTTTTGCTTGATATATTGATTGAGAGGAGCAATATTTATTATTTTTTTTAGAAGAAATTTACATTTTTTTTCTCATTGTTGAAGGCTGAACAGTGACTTATAATTGCTTACATCTGTGTCATTTGAACTCTAGTGAATAGTTCTCTAATTGAATATCATTCCTCACATTCTAATTTTCTATTACATGAATAAATTAAATATGGTCTGCAAAGTGAGTCAATTCTAAATAAGGAGGTAAAATTTTGACTCTGGAAAAAGATGATACATTGTATATTGGATCGGGATAAAAACATACCCCTGCTTCAGTGAACCAATCATGCCAATTTACCTATCAATTGGTTGTTACAAGGGTCTGTAACATGCAGAGAGCATGACACTTTTCCTTGACATGGCATCTGATTTAGAATCACACCATTCATTGCTGTGTATATACTTACACCTCACGAGCAAATGTTCACCCTTCTGAAGTCTATGTTTTATTGCCAGGTAGATAATAAATACCCCAGACTCAACTCTTGGGGTGGATTGCTATTTATAAAAAAAATCATAGATAGCAATAAAAAAAATACCATAGAAAGCAATTTCCTTTCTAATTTCAGGAAACAAAAGGAAGACTCTACCACAAGAATATACCACAGATATGGAAAGATTATGACTCCAGTCTTTATAATTGGATGTTGAGATTAACAGAGGCATTTGATCTGACTTTCCCAATCTCTGAGGAGGGAGAGAAGATTAACATTGTTCCCTGTCTCTTACCAGAAAAGGAACCAGTTGATGTAAGAAACCAGAGTACTTAAAACTAATAATTCATTTCAAGTTTATAAAATTTGAGATACAAATATTTTTTAGATAAGAAAATTCTAGAAGAAAAGAGGGTATTAGTGTGTAAATTTGTAATCAGCCTTGTATAGTTCGCACTGGTACATAGTCTGTACCCCCTTCTCCCCACAAGAATTCAGGTAAAAAATAAACTTGTAACTGGTCAAAAACATTTCTTGAAACTTAGGTTATATCAAACATATGTGATTGTTTGCAGTATTTTCCTGGAAAAACTTGTTTTGCATCATTAAGAAGAAGTTGAAAATACTTGTAATATTAATTGGGTAAGAAAAGTCCAATTTGAGAGTTTCATCTATTGTTTTTATAGTTACCATGGCCATATCTTACAGAAGAAGAAGGAATAAGAGAAAGCAAGATAGAGTACAAGTTTACTTATCTACCAACAGGACTCTACAATAGAGCACAGGTATAGTTACAAAAGCACTATTTATATGAAAATTACCCTATTAAGCACTTTACAATAATATTAACAATTCACATTAGCAAGTTTTTACAATAAAATATAAACGCCAATGATAAAATTTAAGAATTCATACAATACTCAATACTGTTAAATACCCTGTAGTAGAAAGAAGCAATGGACTTAAATGATATTTTAAAAGTTAAAAGATATATTTTTATGCCCCATTTATGGGCATTATGCTTTCTGGTCTGTCCGTCCGTTCGTCCCATTTCAGGATAAAATTTTTAGTAAAGGTAGTTTTTGATGAATCTGAAGTCCAATCAACTTGAAACTTAGTACACATATTCCCTATGATATGATCATTTTAATTTTAATGCCAAATTAGAGATTTTCTCCCATTTTCATGGTCCAATGAACATAGATAATGATAGTGCGGATCTTGCATCTATGTAATTGGGACACATTCATGTTTTAGTCTGATTGTTTAGCTCACCTGGCCCAAAGGGCCAAGTGAGCTGTTCTCATCACTTGGCGTCCGGCGTCGTTAACTTTTACAAAAATCTTCTCCTCTGAAACTACTGGGCCAAATTTAACCAAACTTGGCCACAATCATCATTGGGGTATCTAGTTTTAAAAATGTGTCCAGTGACTTGACCATAGAACCAAGATGTCCTGAAATTTTCAGATGAATCGGACAACCCGTTGTTAGGTTGCTGCCCCTGAATTGATAATTTTAAGGAAATTTTGCTGTTTTTGGTTATTATCTTGAATATTATTATAGATAGAGATAAACTGTAAACAGCAATAACGTTCAGCGAAGTAAGATCTACAAATAAGTCAACATGACCAAAATGGTCAGTTGACCCCATAAGGAGTTATTGCCCTTTATAGTCAATTTTACCAATTTTTCTTAAATTTTTATATTCTTTTACAAAAATCTTCTACTCTGAAACTACCCGACCAAATTTAACCAAACTTGGCCACAATCATCATTGGGGTATCTTGTTTAAAAAATGTGTCCAGTGACTTGACCATAGAACCAAGATGGCCACCATGGCTAAAAATAGAACATAGGGGTAAAATGCAGTTTTTGGCTTATAACTCAAGAACCAAAGCATTTAGAGCAAATTTGACAGGAGGTGAAATTGTTTATTAGGTGAAGATCAGTTTGCCCTAAAATTTTCAGATGAATCGGATAACCGATTGTTAGGTAGCTGCCCCTGAATTGGTAATTTTAAGGAAATTTTGCTGTTTTTTTGTTATTATTTTGAATATTATAATTGTTAGAGATAAACTGTAAACAACAATAATGTACAGCAAAGTAAGACCTAAAAATAAGTCGACAAGACCAAAATTGTCAATTGACCCCCTAAGGAGTTATTGCCCTTTATAATCAATTTTTAATAATTTTCATAAAATTTGTAAATTTTCACTAACATTTTCCACTGAAACTACTGGGACAAGTTCATTATAGATGGAGATAATTGTAAGCAGCAAGAATGTTTAGTAAAGTAAGATCTACAAACACATCACCATCACCAAAACACAATTTTTTCATGTGTCCTTTGTTTAATATTCACATAGACCAAGGTGAGCGACACAGGCTCTTAGAGCCTCTAGTTTTTTTTTTTTTTCATTTGTTGCAGTAAAATTAATAAACAATGGAGATTAGATCACATATTTGAAAGTTAGTTATCAAATTGTTATTGTTTTTAGGCCAGATTGTTTAGTCAAGGTTTTAAAACGGACCAGGAGTTTCTGGATCTGATGTGGAAAAGAGGTTCCATATTAAAGAAAAATGACCATTATGCCTTAGTAAAACAGACCAAGTAAGTTTTGATAGCTTATTGAAACAATGAAGTGAAATTATATATTGAAGAAGGTCAATTACATAAAATCATTCTCAAATACATGATATATTCTGAAATTGCATGTACAGTAGAAACTAAGAGTTAAAAAGATGGCATTTGTGAATGTTAAATATCAAATATTTATATGTACAGTTAAATATGAATGAGATTTAATAGGACAAAGTTTTAAAAATTATTCAAGAGGGGCAAAAGATACCAAAGGGACATTTAAACTTGTGGCTAAAAAAAGAAAAAGACAAACAACAGTACACAAAACACAACATAGAAAACTAAGACTTAGCAACATGAACCCCACCAAAAAAAGGGGGGTGATCTCAAATGCTCTGGTTAGATAAGGGAGATAACTATTACCTCGATGTAATGGATAAATTATCCTTTATGTATTAACAGAAGAGGGAGGAGAAGATCACTGAGTATTTCACTGATATTAGTTGTCAGGCAGTAATACAAAGCATCTACTACCATGGTGCTAAAAACAAATAAAAGTTTAATGTACTATGTTAACAATCAGTTATTTTACAGTGATTTAGAATGACAGTTATTGAACATGAAGCAAACTCGAGAATATACTTGGCCATATTGAGCAGGAATATAAATTTTTCCATCCTATTTTTCAGTGATTATGATATGACAGTTATTGTCCAGGGAGCTAGTGAATTTAACTTTTGGTGTAATTTGATACCTTATCCTACCACTATTTATTCATGGTTTCAGTTGTGAATTAAAGAAATGACTTTAAGACATCCATTGCTTACTTCTACTTTATTTGGTCTCTGGTTAATTTGTAGGTTGTCCACTGAACATAAAAAATTATAGTGTCAGTGGGGCATCTGTGTTCTATGGATACATTCTGATTTTATAATTGTTATAAAATGAAAGTTATTGCACATGAAGCCAACTTGAGAAAACATTAATTTGCCATATCAAGCAGAAATATAAATTCTTTTATAATATTTTTCAGTGATTATGACATGACCGTTATTGTCCAGGGAGCTAGACCTAAGAACATACTAGATCTTATCCATGAAACAATAAGTACTTTAATCAAGGATAACTTCGCAGGTGTGGCCTATGACTATTGTATACCTTGTCCTGACTGTGTCGAGAAAAAGGTATGATTACATGTTTATAAAGGATTCATGATTCTTATACATGTTCATCCTTGGCTTCCAAATATTGGGCTCTGAGAACTCTTTTGAAAAATCACTTCAGATGCATGAAATTTACCAAATGTTGCTATAATTGGCTAACAGACAAATGATTTTGATTTTACTATGATCTACTGGTAATAGTTCTTAATAGTCATAATGTAAATGGTATTTTTTCTCTAAAAAAGTCTTGATTATTATATCATGTGTATGTCAAATATAATTGAGTTAATTTGATGACGCCTCCTTTTTCTTGAACATTACTTTTATCAAGAAACAAGTGCAGACTTTTAAAGATTTTATGTAATTTTCTTTTCATATAAGATGCATTCCACTTCACTCCTTGTGTCATAGCCATTGTCACTTGTGCTTTCTTAAAATTTTATTTCAATACCCTTCCATTTTGACTACAGCTCTCATCAGTTTGAATGAATGGACTAATTAACCAACTTAAAAAAAAAAGTGCTATGCTCATTAATATCCTCTTTCCAAATAGTGTAGTAACATATGATTTGTTCTTGTCATTTAGGGAACCAGAGAACCTTTCCTGTTCAAAGCAGATTTGATAACTAGAGCAAACAGTGTTAGTGCACCGTTCCTGCAGTGTACCAAGTACTTTCATACAGTGTCCATAGGAGAACTCATTAGTAAGTTTTAAATGGTCAATATAAAAAAGAAGATGTGATATGATTGCCAATGAGACAAATCTCCACAAGAGACCAATTGGCACAGAATGAATACACTGTCGCCTGTAAAGGTAGAAACATACAAATGTACTGTTTATTTACAAATTAGAATAGTAGCAGTTGAATTACCTGATATTGATGCCCTGCCTATGCCTATGGAAGGAGGGGCATTATTTTTTCTGGGTTGTATGGTCATCTTATATCATATTGACTCTTGAATGATCTAATATCAATATTTGTCTGTTCAAGTGAATCTGTGGAAAAGTTTCATTGGGTTCACAATAATAACAAAAAAATAGAATAACAAAAATCATTGTTAACAAGGAAATTCAAATTGGAAAGTCCCTTATCAAATGGCAAAGTCAAAATCTCTAACACAAACAACTGTTATATATCTGACTAAAAAAGAAACAAAAAATTTGACAATGTTTACAATTTTCAACCAAATTAAGAAATCCCTCCTGTTTGTCATTGTAGATATCCTCCCAGACAACAGGGATACAGAGTTTGATGTACAGATGCAGCAGAGTATTAGTGCTCTACAGGAGATCAGTACAAACATGGCCAAGGATGTAGCTATACTGTATTGTCCAGATGATTTACCTACCAGTGAGAATAAAGGAAAGATTGTAGACCCAAGACAGATTCATAAAGATTTAGTCAAGCAAAAGATCAGTTGGTAAAGGGACCTTAATATTTTGCCAACAAAAAATAAAATATTCTTCCTATTTTAAATAAATATTTTGTCAAAAGTTGTACCGGTACATACATGTGCTGCATGTTATTTCTTGTCATGTATGAGTCGGATGGCCAAATTTTTGCGTAATTTTGTCATTTCACTGAATTTTTTCTAATTCTTCACAGCTGTATAAGCCTTGAAAAGGAAACGTTTT
>CM034361.1:50162293-50224052 GCA_019925275.1 Mytilus edulis | reverse complement strand
GTAGTATGAGTGCCAATGAGACAACTCCCCATCCAAGTAACAATTTATAAAAGTAAACCATCATAGCTTCAACGCAGAGCTTTGGCTCACATCGAATAGCAAGCTGTAAAGGGCCCAAAAAGTTACTAGTGTAAAACCATATACCGGTACATTGATATACACAGCTGAAGATGAAGATATGCTTTATGAATGTTTCAAATTGAATATCAGCAGAGCTGGTCAAAAACAGAATAAATGTATATTTTGCCCATATATGCTAAAAACAATTTGTAATTGTTCAATGTTTATGTTATCAGCATGCTATTCAACCAGTAGGGCAACTGGTAGAGCATGAGTATTATTGTAATAGAACACTTTTATAGAAAATTTATAGTACCTTTTTTGTCCATTATCATAAGTACATGTACCTCAATAACAGTTTGACTCGTGTTTTATGCCCCACCTATGGGAATTAGGTTTTTCAGTCTTTGCGTCCTTTTGTTTGTTTGTCCGTCCGTTAGTCCATTTGTATGTCTGTCTGTCCACTGATCATAGAAAATGATAGTGCAAGTGGGGCATCTGTGTACTATGGACACATTCTTGTTTATTCAAGAACTACAAATATTTTCTAAGTGTGCACTAACCTCCCCCTTTTATTTCAGATGAAGATGACAATGCACAGAATGTTATAGATGACATGGGTTCACAAGGAAGTCTTGGAGGAGGATTCTCAAGCATTAATTTGTTTTCACAAAGACCAAAGTCCTCTAAGCCTAAAAGAAAACAGATTAAGGATGATTGGCATGAAGAACAATTCTGTATTAGAGCACTGTGTGAGGACGAACAGGTAAACAGATATAGGAAGATGTGGTGTGAGTGCCAATGAGACAACTCTCCATCCAAATAACAATTTATAAAAGTAAACCATTATAGGTCAATGTACGGCCTTCAACATGGAGCCTTGGCTTACACCGAACAACAAGCTATAAAGGGTCCCAAAATTACTAGTGTAAAACCATTCAAACGGGAAAACAAGCGGTCTAATCTATATAAAATACGAGAAACAAGAAACACATATAAATTACATGAACAAAGGACAACTACTGTACATCAGATTCCTGACTTAGGACAAGTGCAAACATTTGCAGCAGGATTAAAGTCTGTTTTGATTTATAACTGAATTCACAAATTATTGTTAACAATTTTTTTTAAGGAATGGACAAAAATGCTTTTGGGGTTGATTTTTGTACCATATCATAAAGTAATAACTAGTAGTGTAATGAATAAAATTGTAATGAAAAAATAAAGGTTTAATTTTTTGCTGAAATTTTTGTACCCACGAGCCCCTTAAACCATGAACACTGTGACCCTATAATAAATAAACCCACAACAGTCAAATATATTTGCACAGATATAATTATTATAGTACATGTATCAACTTAAAATTTGAGTATTGTGTCTCTAATTTTATTATGCAAAATATCTTTATGGCCCAGCCACAAATGGTTGGAGCTATATAGTTTTATCCATATATGTCATTTCGTCATTCCATAACTATAAACAGTTATCCAGACTTTTTTTTCTAAACTCCTTCACCTTTTGAGCTGATTTTTAGAATGTGAGTCTACTAGGATGAGTTACTGATTGGGTTTATTTTAGCTCACCTGGCCCGAAGGGCCAAGTGATCGAGCTTTTCCCATCACTTTGCGTCTGGCGTCGTTGTTAACTTTTACAAAAATCTTCTCCTCTGAAACTGCTGGGCCAAATTAAACCGAACTTGGCCACAATCATCATTGGGGTATCTAGTTTAAAAAATGTGTACGGTGACCTGGCCAACCAACCAAGATGGCCGCCATAGCTAAAAATAGAACATAGGGGTAAAATGCAGTTTTTGGCTTATAACTCAAAAACCAAAGCATTTAGAGCAAATCTGACATGGGGTAGAAATTGTTTATCACATTAAGATCTATCTGCCCTGAAATTTTCAGATGAATCGGACAACCCGTTGTTGGGTTGCTGCCCCTGAATTGGTAATTTTAAGGAAATTTTGCTGTTTTTGGTTATTATCTTGAATATTATTATAGATAGAGATAAACTGTAAACAGCAATAATGTTCAGCAAAGTAAGATCTAATAATAAGTCAACATGACCACAATGGTCAGTTGACCCCTTAAGGAGTTATTGCCTTTTATAGTCAATCTTTAACAACTTTCATTTATTGCCTTTTATAGTCAATCTTTAACAACTTTCATTAATTTGGTAAATTTTTGTAAATTTTTACAAAATATTTTCCTCTGTATCTAAGGGCCAAGTCTATATAGATAGAGAAAATTGTAATAAGCCGGAATGTTCAGTAATTAAGATCTACAAACGCATCACCAACACCAAAACACAATTTTGTCATGAATCCATCTGTGTCTTGTTTAATATGCACATAGACCAAGGTGGGCGACACAGGCTCTTTAGAGCCTCTAGTTTTATTTAGTGGGGTCATTCGTGTTGTTCTAACACATCCAGTTTAGCTGATTAGGATGCCAGGGGGGGTATATGGTTTATTAGATTTTCTGATAAAACATTACAATTGTTTGCATTTATAATGGTTAGCATTTGAATTTGTTTCCTTGCTTATTGTTGAAGATTATAGTGACCTAAAGTTGCTAACCTTCTATGTAAATTGGTGTTTGTATGAGAGTTGTCTCATTGGAAATCATGTTCTGATATTTATATTGTGTACATTATATACAATCTATAGTTCAGAATATAGCTATTGCAGTTAAGATATCTGTATTCCATTTTAGGGCTGGCATCTTGTAGGGAACCCATTGAGTTTGACAAATTTGAAGAAAGATGAAATCATGAAGACACTGAAGGAAACAGCTCCATACCTAGCCAGGATATATGCCATACTGAAACAAAGCTCGGTCTCCATGAATTGTTTGAGTTCCTCCTTGAAAGGAGAACTTTTTATGGATTTTATAAGAAAAGTAAGACACAAATAATACCACGAGGTATTTTGCCTAAAAAAACATACCCATTTTAAATTAACATTCGCTGAAAGTCAATACCTATAGTTATATAAATATTTAAGAAAGGATGACCTACAAATGTATACTTATATACAACTTTTAAATGAATTGATTTAATTTTATATAATAATTGACCAGCTTCTCAATAGCATATTTATATTTGGTATATATGTATATCATAACTCAATATACAGTTATAAAATATAAATACATTTTGATATAGGATGTCATTTAAAAGGATATTTCAACATAAAGATACATATATATGATAACTCAATATAAGTTTTATAATTTTACCTATTTTATTTTCCAATAGGAAGGTATTGATACAAAGAATTTTAGTGATGCCTACAAGACAATCCATAGAATTGTTGCAGAACACGATGACTATGAACAGTTTATAAACCAACTAAACAGGTAATACTTCAGATTTTTTATGTGCTAGCTGTTACTAGTGATTTGATATTTAATGAAGATGAAGAACCTATGGTTTTCATTTAATTTATTTTTTTCCCAATACAAACTGTGGTTAACTCTCATTGTCCCAAAGTTGATCAGAATGAAAAAGGTAAATTGGATTATTTAGAGTTTTAACTTATAAGAGCTTAGAAAACAAGCTTCAATTTTCTAGGATTATAGGTCAAGAATACCTGTCTCATTGAAAAAATAAGACCAAAAAAATTACCAGTGGAATCAATGGAAATCTATCTTTGTCTTCCCCCATATCCTTCCACCTGAATGGGTCTCCCCCCATAATCCTTCCACCTGAATGGTCCCCATATCCTTCCACCTGAATTGGTCTCCCATATCTTAGTTCATCTTTCTTATGAATAGAAACTGCCTTTGTACCAGTAGTTTCATAATATTTGGTAGAAACCTGCTTGCAAGCATGCTTGATCATTGTTTTTTGTCAAACACATATATTGGGTGTATCATTAGTACACAATAGCTCACAGATAACCTTGTTCAATTTCTATTGTAAAAATTGCTTGAATTTAATGGTGTGGGTCAGATTCATAGATTTTATTTGGTACAAATTTTCATTTGTCTATTTATTTTTGATTACATGGTTTGACAAAAAATTTGCATACAAGCCTTTAAAAAATTGTACTTTGGACATTTTAATTGTAGTTTATCTGTTCCAATTAAATTTTAAAATGATAATTACGAATAATAAATAAATCTATATTATAGTTCAGGAGTTGAAATATGATTATGATTACAGATGTTACCTCCAAACAGGGAAGATATCTTGGTTGTGTACCACCCACCAGGATAGGACTGGTATAACTCTACTTCCACCTGGTACCGTCAGTATGCACAGCTCAGGGTATACAGTCCTGTATGATGAAGATATCATGCTATCAGACTTCTTAAAAGCAAGCAAGGATTATCTTAAGTGGAAAGATGAAGACTTCTTACTAGCCAGGAGACAATCTAAAGCCAGACTTGTTAAAAGAGACAGTGCTCTCAAGGAAGCTAAGAAAGAGAGCTTACCAAAGGTTGAAGAGAGAAAGAAAGAGCCTGAAAAAAATTATGCTGAGAAACCTAAAGGTCAGGAAAAAGGTATTTTTAGTTGATACAAACTTTATAATTTTAGCTGTTTTCTTGTTTGAATTGAGTTTATAAGTAGAGAAAAAATCTAACAGGAGCAGAAATTTGCAGAATGTTGAGCTCTACCAATTGTCCATCAATGTCAAAACTTTCAGAGGACTTCTTATAAGAGTTATGGCCCTTGAATGACAAAGTTTACCATTTGTATGTTCATTTTTGCATAATTTTATTATCTTGAAAACTTCAATGAATACAGTAGAGAGGAACTTTAAAATGCAAAAACTATCAACTGAACAAGTTCTGCAAATAAGTCTGCATGGTCAGAACTGTCAATCAACTTCTTATTATAGTAATTGCTCTTTGATGAAGGTTTTTATCAATGTTTTGTATTTTTGTCTTATATCTTAAAAATTATAATAGATAGATAGAAATTTGAATAAGCAAAAACGATCTGCAAAACTAGATCTACAATTATGAAGGAAATCCTCTGACAACTCATAATTGGAGTTATTGCCCTTTAATGATGATTTTTATCAATTTTAGGTGTTTTTTTGTCTAACATGATAAAAATTATATAAGATACATGTATATAAAAGCGTTTTTAAGCAAATAGAGTAGTGAAAATCCTTAAGACGGCATTTTATGATTTATAATTGTGTTATGTTTATTTTTTTTAGAAAAACAACCAGAGAATAAGAGTCAGAATCGGTCCTCACCTCAGAAGACTGCTCCAGCATCAAGAATCAATGGAAATGAACAGAATCAGACATCTGTACAAAGGCCTGCTCCTGCATCTACTGTAAACAGAAATGGACTGAAACAGGCAGACGTCAAAGGCTCCAGTACATGCTCTGTTATGTAAATTAATGGACATTTCAGTGGAAACTTCATGATATTGATAACATCATTTATTACATGTTTTAAATTAGTGTTCTTTAACAGAGCTCTTAAAAACAGAGTACTTGGACATCTTATTTAACTGATTGTTTCAGTGTTTTTATGATAGGTGATTAATGTAGAAAATACTAATTATATTCCTACTTGTTTATTAGACATAATTAGCATCCTCTAATGAAAGTTCCTTTAATTAAAGATTATTAAGGCCAAAACACATTCAAAATAGATAAATATTAATATACAGTGGAAATAAAACTAGCTAGTAAGAATGAAATAGTTGTATACTTTAATTTTTAGATAATTGTCTCCCTTTAAATGAAGTCTATAGTTTAGTTGTATACTTTAAATTTTAGATAATTGTCTCCCTTTAAATGAAGTCTATAGTTAAGGAATGGCTGTAATATTTTTTCTGTCTTTGAGGAAATAACATACAAATGTGGTGCACATGTAGCTGGTTATTTAAAAGTGTGCACCAAATGTTTTAGATTACAGTACGCCCAGAGAGTATGTAATCACGAACTCTAATCACCGATTTCCGAGTGTAGCGGTGTGACACCGCGAATCACGGATTATACTCCCAATTTCCTCCAAAGATTCTCTCCCAACACCGCGTGGCTGTTTATTGGTTTATTGCCCATCGGATGTACTGAAAATTAATGACGCTTGACAACATCATCGGATTAGCCAGATATATTACCTTTGTACATTTAATCGATCTTGATTGCACCTGAGTGCTTTAAAATACGTTATTTAAATGTCCTTTCATTGTCAGATAAAAGTGTGACATTTTTATTTAAAATAAGATAATTATTCTTGTATGTATATGCCCATGTCATTTTCATATGACATACAACGTACAAACGTATAAAAATACGATTAAAACACTTATTTTGTATTTTCATTATAGTCCGATCAGGTCATAATTTTGTTTTTTCAACAAAGACGATTTTACCACAATTAGAACCTTTCATGACCTACTCAGTGAGCAATATTCGGTTCATTAATATAGTTCAATATTATATAATTAATATCAACTGGCTTAAAACAAAATGATGTTTTTTACGGTAATATGTCCAATCTAAATTAAACCCAAGAGTTAATTTATCGGATCAACAAGTGAACTCTGTTACTTTCAATTTATTTTGAAATGTAAAATATTATGTTTCACTACCTCGGTAGATTACCGACTTGAAATATTTGAATTTAAAAAAGAAACTGTAAAGTGACAAATAGTTTTGTATGCAATGTGGCAGCCCTATACTCATAAATACTGAGATACATTCGCCGCCCAGACACAACACAATAATCACAACCTTTAAATATTTAATTATATGGAGAAAAAAAATCGTGTTTTTTTATCCGTTATGATCTGTTATTGATCTTTAATTATTTAAAATAAAATTGGATTGGCGCAAATCCGTATTTTACAGCTTGTTAAAAGTCCTCTGCGAAATATAAAAAGAAGTATTTCAACAATTAATAAAATAGAATATTTAAATGAAATTATATCGTGTTCTACAAGAATGAAATATGTAAAAAAAAATGTGGATCGGATTTTTACGATTGGCAAATTTTCACAGAGGATCTCTACCAACGCCCATCAGGAACTGAACGACATGCATCCTGTTTTCATCTACCATAACTATATAGTGTTGACTATGGACGTATAAATAATGTCCGGTTTTATGACCTCTGTTGATTGAGAAACGTAAAAATAAAAGGCTGATGTTGGTTAATTCAGAAAAGGAATACAATTTAGAATCCGGTTAATCAATTGTAAAAGTACCTTCTAGAGCCTCAATCTTAACGCACACAAATTTATGTCAATCATTAGAAAGCAAGGTTAAACCTTGAGTGAATTTTCCCACGGTTATCTAGAAAGGTCACCTGAGTTTACTGTTACATGATACTATTTCCCGCCAAATAAAAATCTCGTGGACAAAATTGATGTCACTATTTTTAGCATTCAATATTGTGAGCAAAGTCAAGTTCAAGTTCAACTACGCACTGTTGATCACTGAGATGCGTATCGTCTTCCCACGGCAATTAATTGCTTTAAAAATATTTAAAGATCACTGTTCTACATACAACACAAAAGTTTACATTCATTGTGCGTAAATGAATATTATGCAACGACGAGTTGATGCAGCTATAGAAGTATTCCTGTTGTAGCCGAAATGTATTATTTATCCTAAAGTAATGCTAACAAATCGTGAAGAGAAAATGCCGTAGACTTATTAAGCATAAGGAATGGTGAAAAGTATTTTCTTTTTTTCTTGCATATACAAGTTTTAAGACACGTAATTTTCTTTCTTTCTCACATTTTATACCTTCAGCGTTAATTTCCGTTTATTTTCACGCAAGTATGTCTCTTTTCGTAAGTTATATAAATTACCGATAAAAAAAAACCCGAGGTCATAATCAAGTATAGATTTTTTATTTATAAAACTTTAATGCAATTGAAAGCATTTAATAACAACAACCTTTTGCTTTTTAAAACTTTTATTTTGTAATCGTAAAATGGAAATGGCGTAGACTTATTAACAGATAGTGAATAATTTTTTCTTTTTTACTTGTATAAATAACTTTGAGACGTGTCACTTTTCTTTAAACTACCCTAATTTATTCAGCGTTAGTCTCCGTTTATTGTTACACAATTATATCTCTTTTAGTAAATTAAATATTTATTTACTGATAAAAAACGGAAGTCAAAATTAAATATAGTTGTTTTTAAAAATTGATTTAGATGTACAGAGTAATTAAAAGAATTAACAACAACGTTTTGATTTTTATTTTAATCTTTCATTTGTTTCAATCAATCAGATATAAACTGATAATCAATAGACAGGAAATACAATTGTTTAATTACATTAGAAATCTCGCATACCTTGACTGTCGCGTGCCGGCATAGATCAGAAGGATTAGGGCAATTAATTACCTGGTGTAACACCGCGTCACTCCAGACTGGGAGAGATGTCGCTAATACAATAAACAAAAGGTAACGGATTTACGCGGAAGTCGGAGGGAATACTCCCAAATTTCTCCGAGAATTTAGGGAGTGATGTCGGAGTTTCCTGGTGTCACACCAGGAAAAAACTCGGTGTATGGAGTTTGGGATGGCTTTCGCGAAAATTGTACTGTATTTCAAATAGCCAGAAAATTGTCCAAAAAAAATGCAATAATATGTTTTTATGTTTTCTTTGTTGGTTTTCTGTAAGGTTTAAGAAGAGTAATACTTCAGGGTAATTGTTAGATGTTTATATTGTCATAACTGTACTTGTATTCTTAGTTTCTCATCTTGCATTCATAATCTTTTCAAAATTCGTATCTTGAACTACTTAAAAAAAAAAATGCTCACCAGTAATTTTATGATCCTCCAAGAATTTTGGTACATGTATAATTAAAACCTAGAAATGACAATGTTGTATAACTAATGCTATTCTCCAGTGATTTGAAAATGCTTATTTCTTTTACAAATGCTATAGTAGATATGTTTTGTGCAAAAGATAAAAGCCTAAGACTTGATTAGGATAATGCTTAACATTTTTGTACATTTAAAGACAGAGGAAGCAGGGGCGTCTTGTTTCTTGTATTAATTTATAAATTAGAATGCTTCAATTGTAAATATAAGAAGTTATTGCAGCAATGCATAGCTCAGAATCAATAATTCTTGCCTCTATTGTTATGGCTATCTTCATCATTGAAATCTGAACACACAGAAGCACTAACGAAAGCTGCAATGTTGAGTGTTCAAAAAATCTCACTTTGTAATTATTAGCATGTTCAAATAAGCTATGTTTAGACCAATAGCTGTAAGGGTATCAAATCTCACTTGATGATTGAAAAGTGGGCTATAAAAGTTTGTGGGAACATTATTAGTACATAAGTTCCTTGTTATTAATTTGTAGATATATAGTCACTTAATAGTTTTATATATATATTTTCCTATGCTCAATTTGATTTTCACTACAGTAGATAATAATGTTAAATATTGCATTTATTGTTAACTTGTTATTTTTTTAGTCACTGTGATAACTATTTATTTTTATATTTTTTACACTTATTTGATATTTTTTATATGGCTATTTATTACAACAATCTATAAAACTTATAGATAATTTACTTTGTAATCACCTTTATATTAAATCACTTTATCTTTACATGTTTATTGAAACTGATATTAGTACTATCTTTTGTTTATAAATATATATTTTACTTCTGTGCAATACATGAAGAATAGGTTCAGAGAGGACACATGATAGCCCTAAAATTCTATTAACAAAGGCATGAATATATTAATATTTTGAATTATATACCTGATGTTTTCATGTTGATATGGCCCCAAGTAGATCAGTCCTAAGTCATTCCGTCCCAACTAGATCATGCCCCATATTTAAAATTTATTTCCAAAATATGAGCTTAGAGCTGTAACTTAAATTTGAATAGAAATAGATATTATTTGCTATCTTGTCACTTATCATGCTTATAACTGTGTCTTTGTCAAATGACAATTTATTGAACATTTTCCAATCATAAGAAATATCTATGTTAAAAAAGATCAAATATGTCTGGCTTATAATTTGGTACTCAAGGCAATCGTTTAATTTAGCTAGACCCATCTGTGGTTGTAAATGAAAACTGTAGGTAGACCAATTAAAATTTGTAACAGAAAATTTTAAAAGTTGTGTCAAAAAGGACTAAGATAATCCATTCATAGGGATAGGAAACCTTAGTGTTTTGTATAATTCAACTTTATATACAGTAAACTATTTCAAATCAACACAAAAGTGTTGACTACTGGGCTGGTGATACCCTTGGGGAACATTTACCAGCAGAGGCAGAGACCATAGAAACTACTTGGCTGTTGGTGCCCTTCAGGGACACTTACCAGCAGTTGCATTGACAACACTGACATAGAACTGACATTAAACATCAAGAGTCAAACAATAATTACAGTAAGACATTGACAGATTCGATATTGTAAGAAACTATAAAACTACATATATATCATGATATTTTTTAACTAGGATATGATCTATGAGTTCTTATAATTTCCCGGTAATGTTACATACTGTATACCTGTTATGTGATTTCAGAAATTGTTTATATATTACTTTTTACTTTGTGCACTAAAACATATAATTTTAGATCTTTTATTCTTTGTTAATAAATTTTTGTTCAAACTGCGTTTTTCTGTTTATTAAGCCTAATCACTAGGATTGCTAGAGTTTTGAAATAAAGCAGCATTTCACTAGATTAGCATCTGCCTTCTGGTTGATTAAGATTGCTATTGAAATGTGTCTACTTGTTGAGACCGTGCCTCTATCAATTTTTTTGTGAACTCTTATATCAAATCTTCTTACAAGGATTAATTGACAGCACTATCTAACTGCCCTCTTTTATTCCTGGTAATTTTTTCATGTCCAGAATATGTAAAAATTTATGTCACATTTGTCACTGAATAACATCTAAAAAAAAACAATGAATTGATCAAGCAACCAATCTTTAGGTCTCAATATAGGTTTTGTTAATTGTGTTTTAGTAACAAATTGATTCATGAAATGTCTGTTTCCCCTTACCTTATCTGTTGTACTATATAGTAAAAAATGCAAAAAAGGAAAATAATAAAAATACCAAACTCCGAGAATATTCAAAAAAGTTATGACAAAATCGAACGCATGGGAAACAACAGTCGTTTCTTACTTGGTAAGGCATTCTACCTAAACCATACGTTTTGTAATTATTGTGTTGTTGTTTGTTTATACACTGTATGTCTATTTCCTCTAATGAATCAGCTGTTGTTTTTGGTGAAAACTGAATTTTAGTTCATTCTGGAACGTAAAATGTGAACATTTTCTTACACTTTTACACCCTCTGTGATACAAAGCAGATTTCATACAACTAACACAACATATGTTAACTTAAAGATAGTTACACAGCGAGTTGTGTTCTACCCACCAAAATAAAAGGGGCAAGGACAATATGATATGACGATTGGTTATCTACATGACTTCATTACCACAAGGTGACATTCAAAATACATTATATCAGTTTGATTTTAAGACAGTTTGTCAGATAATCATAAAACCTATATAATAGTGAAGAAAAACAAGAAAGTTGCATACAAGAGAATGTGAATAAGAATTTTAAGAACATGATACAGCAATATTAACTCATTCAAAAGAAAATTAATGTTCATTGTGTTATTAACAATTTGGCACTCCTTTTATTTTACCTAGAATACATTTCCTGGAGAAATCTCATTGTCAAAAATTGTAAAATGAAAGAAATCTCCAAAAAGGCATAATTAATTATATTATGCAACTACTTTTACTGCACCGGGGGCATGTCCACAAATAATTACTTCAATAGAACCTGAGGCCAAAATATTTAATATCAAAAACCTAATACTAGTACAAAGGTTGAAGACAAAATAGACCAGAAATATAACAAAAAATGAACAAGGAATCAGTGGTACGCAGGTGGAAGATAAATACATTCCTTAATGTACTCTAATTATTTCCAACCATTTAAAATAGTAATTTCCATTAAAACAATATCCTTATTAGAATGTGCATGTTGTTTTGATTGGAATGAGGTGATATAAAGTGTTACGAAATTTTTTGAGATATTATAAGCTGTATCAGTATTCAACAGTATATAGATTTAAAGTGTAGCAAAAGATACCAAAGGGAACAAATACTCATTATAAGTAAACAAACTGACAACGCCATATATCATTCTTGTTCCAAACTATAATTTATAAAAATATCCTTTTTCATTTCCTTTAGTAATTTTTTACTGGTCGCCTGATATCAAAAAGAAAACAGAATAAAGAACGTATATATCAATTTAAAAATCAAAAAGAAATGTGGAAGTATTTGAAACAAAAGACCAACAATTCGCGTAATACAACCCTGAAAATAACGTTATGGTCACTGATCTTTTTCAAAATATAAACCACACATCACAACATTATGAATGATAATGAGATAGAAGATATTAATTCTTTGATAATCACAAACACAAACGATTTTTTTTTATTTTCCTTTAATACAATTTTTTTTAAATATTTATTCATTTTTCAAGAGTATTATATGAAATTTGTTGGACCTTGATGTAAGAATTTCTCAAAAAAATATCACAACCAATAATTTTAACTAAAACTATTTTAGTGTTAATTCTTTTTCGCTAGACTGGTATTCATATTCAGTTAGTTGATTATATCTACTATAGCAGAATACCTGCAGATGTGGGTTATGCAAGACTCTGGTGTTATCTTGACGGTGTGGAAATGTCAATATAAATGTTCCTGTTATCAGGAAGTTCGTAAATGGTTTTATTTTCCGTTTTGCTGTAAGCGTTTGCGTTGAAGTATAGCGTCGCTGTTATGCAAAAACCTCGTATCTAAGGTTTTGATAATTTTACACCAGGCAGTAAAAACTGAAATCTTTTTATCAATCATTATTTAGAATTAAATATGTATGTTCCACTGTATGCAAAAATATCTGATTTTCTAACCAATCAATTACCAAGTCGAGCAAAAATGTCTGCACCTATATTGTATTTTCAAAGTTTTTCATTATTTTTAAGCTAATATATTAGCTTTGATTAGATTTTGATTGTTGTAATAACAGCTGCCGTGCAAAGTGTTTTTCTTTTGAGATACGATATTTTCGCACAACCAAATATCTCACCAATCCGACTTCACTTTTTCGTCACATGTCAGAATTCGGATTAATGATTGGTTATAAGATCAGATATTTTCGCATACAGTGGAACATACATATTTAATCCTAAAAAATCGATAAAAAGATTTCCGCAAAAAATTGAGATACGAGGTTTTTGCATAACAGCGACGATAGATTAATTATGTCTTAATTACCAAGATATATACCAATAACCGACATTTTTGTCACAAAAATCCGGTTAAAAATTAATAACGCCAAGCTCACCTGTTAATTAATGCTAAATTATGCAGAGATGCAATACATTTTCTAATTAGAAACAGTAAAAACTTTCCCACATTCGCATTTTATGTATTTTAACACCAAAGGAATACTTTTGCGACCTATAGACTACTGCTCTGCGAGAAAAAGGAAGGAACAGTTTTGCTGTTGCGTATGGTAATTTGCGGCAACGCTTAATAATGGCAAACTGCATTACCAAACAACGATTTAGTATAAAAAAAGTATTTACAAAAAAATAAATGAATAACATCGTACATGTCGTATATAAAAAGGCACAATCAATCCCAATCGTAAGTCTTTGTATATTTCTTGTCTGTTATTTCCAACTTCGTCGGTGTCGAACTTGACTGAACAAAATGGCGTCAATGTGAACTATAAACAGGGGATTTTAAAAAAATCATAGCAAATTCGTTTTAATCACCATTTTCATAAAACCAACACTATTTGATAGAACAAAGATTAAGCTTTAAAATTGCATGTCAATGTCACATCTATTTCAAGCAGTTATTTAACTCATACCAAAATACAAAGTGTCGATGTATTTGATGACGCACAACTTCAAATTTTCAACATGTTTCGAAATAAAATAATCATTACATAGTACCAATTATTTTTAGCATTCGTAATTTAGACCAAACTGTAGGAAAATATTTCTTCTCTAAAGTGATATCTCATTTCTCACTTTTTGCTTTCTACTTTTCAATATTATAAAGAAATCGTAGTGCACTCCCAGATTGATAGTCATATTTTGACAGAATAATGAAACTCAAAACAGAAATTTCGAAAAATCGTAGAAAACTCAGAAAAGTAACAAGAAACTTTAAAAAGAGCTTAACGATAGAATAAGGTTTCAGCTTCATAATGATATCAACTGTTTTGTTTTGCGCTTCGTAGTTGTCGAGTTTTTAGAAAAAAAATCAAAACACCGTATTTTTTGTTTTGTAATCCGGATGAAACTCCCTCAAGTTTCAAGACAGGTCTATTCTAATGAGAATTTACTCAATACAATATTACAAACCTATGTTTAATGAGGCATTAAAATGATACCTAAGGCCTTTCCTTTTTCAAGGAATAAAAGTTTATTCTTGATTTCGGCTTTATCTCTCATTTATATCGTCTCAAGCAAGATGACCCCGTGAATTTAAAGACCGATCTATATGACAGGAAGTGGGGTTGCACTAATGACAGGATGATTGCCCGGATAGTGACAGGACGGTTGACCGGACGACATATATATAGTCATAACTTTTTTGTTATCCGATAGATTTGTTTAATATTTGTAAACCTGAAAGATATTAAACTATATTTTATGAATATAAAAAAAAAAGAGGAAAAATAATTATTTTTGAGCAAAAAAAGTTGACCGGACGGTATTCACACTCGCCAATATACGCTAAATATATATTCAACTGGTTGACGACAAGTGTTAATATCTCTTTTGTTTTACAATATTTGTCCATGAAACTCAGGAATCTGTGAGATTTATAAATATATTATACGAAAATATAAACTTGATTGCAAAAAAACGTGTTTTTCTCAAAAAAAAGTTGACCGGACGGTATTCATCCTCGCCGATATACGCTATATATATATTGAAATGGTCGACGACAAGTGTTAATATCTCTTTTGTTTTACAATATTTGTCCATGAAACTCAGGAACCTGTGAGATTGAATAATATATTACACGAAAATATAAACTTTAAAGTAAAAAAGAAAACAAATCTGCAAAAAAAGTTGACCGGACGGTATTCACCCTCGCCGATATACGCTATATATATATTCAACTGGTCGACGACAAGTGTTGATATCTCTTTTGTTTTACAATATTTTATCATGAAATTCAGGAATCTGTGAGAATAATAAATATTGGATACGACAATATAAACTTTATAGTGAAAAAAAAAAGTTTGTCTCCAAAAAAAGTTGACCGGACGGTGTTCACATTCGCCGATGTACGCGTTAATTATATTGAACTGATACAAATAAGTGTCAATATCTTATTTGTTTTACAATATTTTTACACGAAACTAAGAAATCTACGAGATCAATAAATACTTGATATGAAAATATAAACTTTATAGTAAATAAAAATGTTTTTCTTCAAAAAAAGATGACCGGACGGAACAAACATAGAAATAAGGGGCTACAGGCGGACACAAGTGGACACAACGTTATTTCTATATAAAACTTATAAAATATGCTGGCTACAGGCGGACACAGCTGGACACAGTGCTAATTCTATATAAAACTTTTAGAAATGAGAGGATACAGGCGGACACAAGTGGACACAACGTTATTTCTATATAAAATTTATAAAATATGCTGGCTACAGGCGGACACAGCTGGACACAGCACTATTCCTATATAAAACTTCTAGAAATGGGGGATACAGGCGGACACAAGTGGACACAACGTTAGTTCTATATAAAACTTTATAAAATAGGGGGATACAGGCGGACACAATTGGACAAGTGTAAAATCCAGACATCCCAGGAAGTGGACCACCGTCATCGACACATATATAGTCATAACTTTTTTGTAGATATGTCCTATTTTCGGTGCAAAATATAGTTAGCATGCATTTTGTGTCCGGGGATACATGGACACATATGTATGGCTACATTCAAAAGAGTGCAAAAGTGTTCTAACTATATAAACAAATAAACAATCAATGTCTATTATAGTTGATAAGGTAGCCCAGTGTTATATAAAACTTGCGATTTAGGCGGACACAGCTGGACACAACCTTACTTCTGAATAAAACATATAAAAACTACTGACTACATAAGGACACAAGTGGGCATAACGTATCTGTTATTTATATATATAAGTTATGAAATAGGGGGACGCAGATGGACACAGTGCTATTTCTATATAAAACTTCTAAAAATGGGGGCTACAGGCGGACACAGCTGGATACAGTGCTATTTCTATATAAAACTTCTAGAAATGAGGGGATATACAGGCGAACACAAGTGGACACAACGAAATTTCTATATAAAACGCTATGAAATAGGGGGATACAAGCGGACACAAGAGGACACAACGTTGTTTCTATATAAAACTAATAAGTTCTGCTGGCTACAGGCGGACACAGCTGGACACAGTACTATTACTATATAAAACTTCTAGAAATGGGGGGGGGGGGGGGGGGGGGCTACAGGCGGACACAAGTGGACACAACGTTATTTCTATATGAAACTTATAAAATATGCTGGCTACAGGCGGACACAGCTGGACACAGTGCTATTTCTATATAAAACTTCTAGAAATGAGAGGATACAGGAGGACACAAGTGGACACAACGAAATTTCTATATGAAACGCTATGAAATAGGGGATACAAGCGGACACAAGTGGACACAACGTTATTTCTATATAAAACTTATAAAATCTGCTGGCTACAGGCGGACACAGCTGGACACAGTGCTATTTCTATATAAAACTTCTAGAAATGGGGGGCTACAGGCGGACACAAGTGGACACAACGTTATTTCTATATAAAACTTATAAAATATGCTGGCTACAGGCGGACACAGCTGGACACAGTGCTATTTCTATATAAAACTTCTAGAAATGAGAGGATACAGGAGGACACAAGTGGACACAACGAAATTTTTATATGAAAAGCTATGAAATAGGGGATACAAGCGGACACAAGTGGACACAACGTTATTTCTATATAAAACTTATAAAATCTGCTGGCTACAGGTGGACACAGCTGGACACAGCGCTATTTCTTAAAAAAAAACCTAGAAATGAGGGGATACAGGCGGACACAAGAGGACACAACGTTATTTCGATATCAAACTTATGAAATCTTCTGGCTACAGGCGGACACAGCTGGACACAGTGCTATTTTAATATAAAACTTCTAGAAATGAGAGGATACAGGCGGACACAACGAAATTTCTATATGAAACGCGATGAAATAGGGGGATACAAGCGGACACAAGTGGACACAACGTTATTTCTATATAAAACTTATTAAATCTGCTGGCTACAGGCGGACACAGCTGGACACAGTGCTATTTCTATTTAAAACTTCTAGAAATGAGGGGATACAGGCGGACACAAGTGGACACGACGTAATTTCTATATAAAACTTATAAAATCTGATGGCTACAGGTGGACACAGCTGGACACAGCTGGACACTGTGCTTATTCTTTAAAAAAAATTCTAGAAATAAGGGGCTACAGGCGGACACAAGAGGACACAACGTTAATTCTATATAAAACTTATAAAATATACTGGCTACAGGCGGACACAGCTGGACACAACGTTATTTATATATAAAACTTATAGAAATAAGGGGCTACAGGCGGACACAAGTGGACACAACGTTATTTCTATATAAAACTTATAAAATATGCTGGCTACAGGCGGACACAGCTGGACACAGTGCTAATTCTATATAAAACTTTTAGAAATGAGAGGATACAGGCGGACACAAGTGGACACAACGTTATTTCTATATAAAATTTATAAAATATGCTGGCTACAGGCGGACACAGCTGGACACAGCACTATTCCTATATAAAACTTCTAGAAATGGGGGATACAGGCGGACCAAGTGGACACAACGTTAGTTCTATATAAAACTTTATAAAATAGGGGGATACAGGCGGACACAATTGGACAAGTGTAAAATCCAGACATCCCGAAATTCAAAAAAAGAATTCCCGGATCCCGAAAGGATCAATCTCGAAATCCAAAGCTTTAATACACCCGCTTCCGCACATATGAACATATTCTAATTCAGTTTATGCTTTTTAGCTTTTCAAATTATAAATCATTAAGCATTTAAATGAAACCGGTACATGCTGGTGTATTTCAGATACATGTTTTGTTGTAATTATTTTTGTATTTTAATTCTTTAGTCAGTCCGGAATGCGGTTTAATTAGAACAAAAGAATTCGACCTCTTGTGTTTAGAAGGTAGAAAAGTGAAACAAACTTTGTATACGGTTGTCAAGATGTCACAAAAGTCACTTTCCGTAAAGTCATTATGAATATTTGCATTCACGTTGTTTAATTTTCATATTGTACAATTTTTAACAATGCAAATTGCAAACAATCGTTTTTAAAACGACCATAAGTCAAGCTGTTACGTCATTTAGGGGGTCTCCTTAAAAACTGCTACTTTTTTTTGCCCGACATAGAAAAAATCTGGGGAAAATTACAAAAATTGAGAAATGAATTGTCAATCGTTTGAGACCATTCCCAAAGTGGCACACCTAAAATTGACATTTGGACGCAATTTCAAAGTTGGATGTTATATGACGGGGTTTTGTTAATAAATTTACGCATCGAACACACCCGTCCTATATATGTAACATCACATGACTTTTAAGTGATTGAAACTAATTTTTTTTAAATAATATTTGCATGTTTGACATGTTTTTTTCTTAAACAATTACATTTACACCGACAGTCATAATTTCTGTATTATTTTAAAAAGTTTTGTTACACATTTTGTTACATCTTAGTTATACAGTAACCCAGGTTGGTTGATCATTGTGAAGTTGCATATACATTGTATTTATATCGTTGAATGTGTTAACCAATTGTCGCTCGGAATTATTTTTTATACATCATTTATTGATCTTGTAATTTCTTGTAATTTAGTTTGCGTCTTATTTCTTTGGTGTCATATTTTGGCTATATATGTTTGTGTTCGATCATACAGTATAATAAGTCGGTAGTTGCCCGCGAATGGATTTTTTTTTTATTTCTTGTGACTCTTTGTTGATTGCAGTTGGTTTTTGTTTTGTGTCATGTGGAGATATGGTGTGATTTTGTTGGGTTTTTTTTTTTATTTGTTTGCTTCTTAGATTGAGATTGCACGGAGTTATTTCATGATTTCTTTTGTGCTATATTTTCGATACATTTTTATTGCCCCACCTATGATAGTATAGAGAGGCATTATGTTTTCTGGTCTGTGCGGCCGATCGTTCGTTCGTTCGTTCGTCCCGCTTCAGGTTAAAGTTTTTGGTCAAGGTAGGTTTTGATGAAGTTGAAGTCCAATCAACATGATCAACTTGAAACTTAGTAAACATGTTCCCTATGATATGATCTTTCTAATTTTAACGCCAAATTAAAGTATTGATCCCAATTTCACGGTCCACTGAACATGTAAAATGATAGTGCGAGTGGGGCATCTGTGTACTATGGACACATTCTTGTTAGTCTATCTTATAGCATCTTACAATTGGTTCACTCTATTTTTCTCATACATGCTCACTATTACAAGTCAAGTACTATAGTAGTACACCGGTGTCTTCATATTTCATGTACTACACATGCGTATATATATTACTCGAATGTGAAACATGCAACAATACTCTACCAAAGTTAGCCAGGAAACAATCCATCAACAAGGAATTCATTTAACTTTAAAGGGGGTATGGTTTTCTTGTCTGAGCGCGACCATTTATTGTCCGCCTCCACCAATCAAATGTTTTTTTTCTTTCAAAACTTAACACTTTAAGGTTTTTAAAAAAGATCAGAATTCAAATTTTTTCTGGTTTTAAATTTTGCCTGACAACAATATTTTTTCGAACGAATTTTGGATCAGACGGTATTTTTTTTTAATGAATCTTACCCCTCACTCTTTTTCACAATTTGAAGTTAAATTTTCGTTCCCGTATGTAAATAACCAGCACAAAGACTAATTTTTTTATATACATTTGAAGACTTCCATTGCACTGTTCAAACCAATATTCAGTGGCGGATCTGGAATTTTACATTAGGAGGAAAAGAGGGGGCTGACTGAGCTAAGGGGAGCTCGCTCCAGTCATGCTTCAGTGAATCCGCGTTTATTCTTTAAAACGTTGTTCTTATACATACTTACCTCCATGTTATTGTCTCGTCTTCAGTCTTTGCACCAAACACTTACAATCAACCAAGACGGTGCTTAAAAGAGCAGCGGCTTGGGTTAAAATTGTACTTAATAGACAGTTTTTGATAATCTGTTACAGTTTTGTACAAAAGTTAGTCCTTTGTTGTTATGCCCCACCTAGGGGCATTATGTTTTCTGGTCTGTGCGTCCGTCCGTCCGTCCGTTCGTTCGTCCGTCCGTCCGTCCGTCTGTCCCCCTTCAGGTTAAAGTTTTTGGTCAAGGTAGTTTTTGGATGAAGTTTAAGTCCAATCGACTTCAAACTTAGTACACATGTCCCCTATGATATGATCTTTCTAATTTTAATGCCAAATTAGAGTTTTTACCCCAATTTCACGGTCCACTGAACATGGAAAATGATAGTGCGAGTGGGGCATTCGTGTACTGAGGACACATTCTTGTTTTAATAATAAAAACGGAACTATTATGATGTTATGGGAAATATCGAGTTTGCTTGATATTGAAAAATCAAAATTTCAAGTCACATGGTAATGTTTGGAATGCTTAAACCTTTGACACATTTTGTAAGTTGAAAAATGAATATACTAATTTAAAGACCTTTTTTGGGTGTTAACATTTACGGTTGACTAGCATATTTTATGTAGAATGTACAACCTGTTTTATTTTTAAAAAAAATGATGATTCTAAAAGATAACGAAAATTAAGCATATGCTCTTTATTCTGTTCTTGAACAGGGCTCCAATTTAAAAAAAAAAAAGAAGGGTTCAGCTGATCAAGTTCTATGAAGAAGGAGAAAGGGGAAACCAATGGCACTGCTATATCATCTCAGAAATTATATAAATTATTACCATCAGTATTACAAGGCTATGAAGGATGCATTCACATCTCTTCTGTTATGGATAAGTTTGACAAATTATGTATATAAAAAAACAAGTTCTTTTTGTGGCATAACTTTATTCATATAGATTATTTCTCCTACATATCTTTATATATTGCTTTCTTTAGTTCAAATTGGAATCTCAGATAAGCATCTGGTACTTTAGAACCTCTCCTCTCTGTTCTATGCCTCTGGTCGACATGTGTACTTTAGAATAATTCCTGACTGTCGGATGTATAGCTGAACTTTCACATAACTTCTTGATAAAACTGCTGTTTATCTCCCTTTTCGACACTGCAAACATAAACATCGAACAGACAATTAAAGAGGGGGTTGCAACCACATGTTCCCCGTACAAACGGATCGGAACTAAGAGCTCTTTCCCGGATCTGCCACTTGATTTATACATCAGATGCATCACAAAATATAAACATGTTATTAAATATACTAGAATATGAAATAAAGAAAATTTAAAATTTTAATCGAAAATGTTGAATTATAATTTATGTCTACGAAACCCAAAGTTCCTACTTTAATTGGCCTTGTTTTCAAATCATATCAAATGTTTTCATTGGTCTTCATATGTTAGAATAATGTAGGTTATTGCATATTCTTCAGAGCTGTATCTTGAACTAATGAATTGAAAAAGAGGGGATGGATATACGTACTAAACATTAATTTTGTGTGTATTTTTAACATATCTAACAAACATGTGAGAAAAATTAGTTTTAGAATACGAAATATCTCTCTCATTCTGTAAACAGATATTGTAGGATTGTTAAGGTATTTTGGTGTTTTTGAACCCCCCCCCCCCTTTTTTTTTTGTAATGTACACCACAAAAAACATTTCGTTAGGATAGAGAACTAATAAACGATAGTCCTATAATGTAAGGCTTTAGAGTTTTATTTCATTTATATTCAACATGTTTATCGGATCTTTTTTTATATCAATGTTGAACCGTTACTTTTTATCGGATTTTTTTTTAACTACCAATGTCGAACCGTTCAACCGTTCAACATTGATAGTAAACAAAAGTTCGATAAAAAATGTTGAATGTAAATGATATGAAACTCTGAAGCCTTACATTATAACTTTAGGACAATATATAAGACTTCTGAGATTCATATCATTTACATTCAACGGTTATATCGGATTTTTTTTTTATTACTTTGAACCGTTCAACATCAATAGTAAAAAAAAATCCGATATAAAAACGTTGAATATAAGTGATATGAACCTCCGAAGTCTTATATAATAGCACTACGGTAAATAGAATAATTGAAATTGAGATAATTGAGTGTGGGAGGCTATTTTAATCCACTTTATGAGTGTGTATTATATAATGTTACAATGTAACAAACCTATCGAACACACCGTGAAAAATAACATTATCTCCCCTGGAAATGCTTAACAACAAGATACAAAAAGCTGCTACCTTTTTTTGCCCTATATCATATAATTATGAAAACACATTACATAGATAGGGAATACTGTGCTTTTGTACACGTTTGAATGTGTAGGTGGCACACTCAGAACGATCGTCTCTAGATTTTTTTTTTAAATTCGTCCCGGCCTTCCCGGGTTCACGTAGCAACACGTTTCTTTCCTTTCCAGCTATTCCTGATTATGAATAAATCCAAAACATGCATTTATCCCAAAGCAACAACTATTAAACAACTCACCTATACCAATGGTGATCGTCTAATTCCTAGCTGATTCCTTTAATCGTACCTTTCTTGACGACACCCATCGTTGTAGCGTCTACCATTGGAGGTAGCGAAATTACCTGATTTGACAGGAGAGCGAAATAAACAAGGGGAGCAATTTTATCGAACCGCATTCCGGACTGTAGTAGGATATGCGAGTTGTATTTAAAAGCAACAATTCCCTTTAATTTCAGTCAAATTGACTGTTGGAAATTCAGTATATCAGATTCAGATTCAGTATTTTATTAAAGTCTCACCACTTGTATAACATTGTACATTCCAATAAACATATAAACATTGCGTTTAATATGAAATATTTGATAACATTTATAAAACATATTGTATATTAAAACAAGTGTGGACACATATGAGTGTGGATAGTATGTTTGAATGTTTGACAGTGTCTTATGACAAAAGGAGTTCTATGTTTTTCCTATATGGTGTTATTAGTTGTGTTGCACGATGACAAACAATCTGAGCATTAGGAGTGTTGTTTATTTATTATTTAGTTTTTATGTTCAAGACGGGCATGGAAGAGACATTAATTGCATTAGTTACCAAATGATTATGATAGAATATATATGTTCCACATCTTTGATTTTGGATACATTTTGTAGCTAGGACAGCAACACATAACACATTATTCTAGGTTCATTTTTTCATGTGTTTTTTTTTTTTCTAAATGGGAGATGATATCTAGATTTGAGAACATGATATAAGGAGCCTGTAATTCAGTGGTTGTCGTTTGTTTATGTGTTACATATTCGTTTTCATTTATTTTTTGTACATAAATAAGGCTGTTAGTCTTTCCGTTTAAATTGTTTTACATTGTCATTTCAGGGCCTTTTATAGATGATTATGCGGAATTGGCTTTGCTCATTGTTGATGGCTCTAATACTGTAAATTTTGCATTATATTTGAACTGTCCAACACTAACTTGGCATTTGGCGGGAGTTTGACGTCACATATTTGACCACCATCTGTGATGTAGTAATTAAATATAGACAAAGCTCCGCCTCTTTCCAGACAGTCTAAGATAAGAGAATAACATGATTGACCAGCTGCATATAATTCAATGTTTAACATCATTATTCTCTTTATATATATCTTTATTGCAAAATTACACCCATGAGGGTCAAGCAATACAATGAAACAATAATTTTATACTATACAATGCAATACAATGAAATACAATGTAATACAATGAAATACAAAATAATACAATACAATATATAGAATAATAGAACATTAGAGTTCAATTATAAATGTATGTAAAAAACACCATCATAACCTTGCCTGACACGGGTCTGACTCCCTCAGTTCTAAAGACTGTTTAATGAAGACTCCAATATGACAAACAAGTTCAGGGATGGGGTTTAGAATGCGTTTAAGTTTATTGAATGCATCAAGATGCTGAAATAATGGTACATAGTCTTTTAGATAAGCAAAAAGATTAGAACGCAAAGATATGTTAATGTCACAATACAAAAAGAAATGATATTCATCATCTAGGACTTCACATTTTTTACATAATCTTTGTGCTCTTGGAATGTTTCTGTACCTTCCTAATTCAATGCCTAGGGAATGATCACTTAGTCTAAATTTTGAGAGTAACTGCCTATGCATAAAATTATTGCAATTTAAATATTCCTCAGACTGACAATTATTTTTTAATTTCCCATAAAGACAAAGTTTGGATGAGGAATCAATTTTTGAAAGTTTAATTAAAGTATTTTTTTCATATTCCTCTGAAACACACTTCTTTATATTACATTTTAACATATTTTTTGATTGTTTAAAAGGTACATTATTATTAGAGTAATTTTCTGGGTTTATTTTCATTTCTTTAAAAATTTTATCTGCAAATGAGTACCAGGAATAAATTCCTTCTGAATGTAAATTTATGTTTGTTTGTAGAGATTCTTTAACCAGGGGATTAATATCATTACAATTTATTCTATAAAAATACATGAGTGTTTGAGTTTTTATATAGGAGTCCAAAGTAAATCTACCTAATTCTGATCTAGCACCTATGTCAGAATTAGGTAGATTTACTTTGGACTCCTATATAAAAACTCAAACACTCATGTATTTTTATAGAATAAATTGTAATGATATTAATCCCCTGGTTAAAGAATCTCTACAAACTAAAGAATAATTTTCATTTGAATTTAAAAAAAAAAAACTATGTCTGAAATTAGCTAGAACATCAAACGTATGGATCAAAAAACATGCTCATAAAAAGATGAAGACCACCCTCTTCTTGAAAATATACTTTTTCACATGATTTTTTAATTTAGTGGAACTGAAAAATTACACATCAACTGAAAATTAATTCAAATGCATAAATCTGTATTTAAATGAAGAAGATCGAAGAGAAGAAATTTATACAGGCAGTCAGAGGCTTTCAAAAATACTTTCCCACTCTTTTCCATAGTATTTGTTTTTCATTTTTGATATATTTTTTCTCCTTAGATTTTTTCTTTTTCTCTGTTCACTTCCATGTTATATAAATAATTTTTGTTGCAAAACAATGAGATAAGACTACAATATTTATCTTGTGGTCAGGGATTAACAGCTGGACACTGGTATCAACAGATGATTGACATATTAGCCCCTCCCAAATGCCTATATATTTAGATTAATTACCATGTGCTTTTATTTACATAAGTTCATTATCAATTTACTCCCTGTTGTAATATGATAATGACTTTGGGATTTTTACAAACTGTGCAGAATAGTACTTACTTCAAAATTATGTGATAAAAAAAATATCTTTAAAAAATCATTGTAAGACTGTAGTGCTACCTTAAAAGGTCGAATTGTTCCTCAGATTAGAATACATTTATTGGTTTTTAGTAATGACAATGCCTGACAAGATGCTAGGGGCTAGATGAGCTAGGAAGTAAACTTCTGTGCTGATTTTTATCAATTCTTTTATAATATTTCCTCCAAAGCTAGTCGAAGCAAAAAAAATTGACAAATATGAAAATGATTTCACCAAAAGAACTTTTTTGAGCATGCTTCAAAGACTCAAAACTGCTCCAAAAGTAATCTAATAGAATTTCAAGCATGTCAAGTGGATATTATCAACATCTACTTAATTAGTCTAAATATGTCTAAATATCTAAAAAGTTATAGTATGCAAAAGGTATTGCAAAATTTTTCTCTTTTCATTTTTGTTTGTTATATAGATACAAATATAAGTGATACATGTACCACAAATACAGTATTTGTTGTGGTATGAAAGTGTAGTAATTAACATTTACTGTTACAATGTTAATTCACACAAATTTATTAGAAATAAACAATTGAATGAAAAATGTTGAACATGTACAATGAAACATAGTTTTAGAAATCAATTAGGCCAGATAGGCCTTATAATTTTTTTAAAACATAATCGAATGACCATTTACACTCAGGACCGAGTCATCAGTAGGCAGTACAGATGTATTAAAACAACCTATACATTGTAGCATCATATTGCTAGTAGCGGGAGTAGCATTGTCGGGTAAATTTGTTCTTTTTATAAAATTTGGTCAAAGGACATATAATGTTTGGTTCAAATCGATATATGCTTTTTATCTCCCTATCTACTTACATTGAAAAAAGAGGTGATACTTCTTACTTTGACAAATCCTTGTACATGAGAGTTGTCTGTCAAATCTTTATTTCACAAAGAATGAATTGCATAACAATGAACTGAGCTCAAAGCAAAGTACTTTAATAATACACTTCGACAAAGAGCTAAATCCAGTGATATACTTTGTACTGCAGGTTCTTCATGAACATCCATTGACGGGGGGGGGGGGGGGGGGGGGGGGGGGGGGCAAGGGGGGTCCCAATAACAGCAAAACAGCAAATTGATTTGGCTCATAACAGATAACAAGGAATTAGAGTGGACAAAAACAGATAACAGTAAATGAAATATTAAAATTAATCGGTCTTTGACAAATCAGTATTTCTTATTACGGATATAATCCTTTGTAATGCATTCCATTTTTTATGACTATGTTTTTAGTATTAATTTATGTATCTAGAATGTGTTTAAATTACTACTCAATATATTATAATATTTTTATACGCTCGTTTACGGAACGTATTATGGTATACTGTTGTCCGTCTGTTGTCAACATGTCGGACATTAACTCAAAAACTCTTTAACCATTTGCATTAAACTTTGGGAAATTGTTTATATCTATTGACGTGAGCTCCTTTTTTTTTTTTTTTTTTTTATATATAAATTTTAGATTTTAAGTTTCTGGGTAATGGGTTTTTATTCAATAAAATTGGTGGTTTTTTTTTCAATTTTCTGATGATATCTCAAAAATGCTTTCACAAAGCAAGGAATTTTGGTGAATTGTTTATATCTATTAACATGAAGTAACTTTCAATTTTTATAAATTTTAGATTTTACGTTTCCGAGTGAACGGGTTTTATTAATTAAAAAGGGGTGATTTTCCAGTTTTCAGACATTAACACAAAAAAATGTTCAGCAGTTCTCATGAAACGTTGGTGTATTGTTTATATATTGACTGAAGCTCCATTTGTTGCTAATCAAAAAGTGACCTAAAAGAGTTTGAATATTCTGACTTTTTCTAAATGACCATTTAATGAGGTGTGTGATTTTTTCTTAATAAAACTATGAGGCAAAGTGGTAAAAGGGTAGAAAAATCAAAAGCACCAATTATAAGCATGCAATTTATCAAGTACTTTTTGACACTCTAAAAGCAATTTATTCCACTATTTTCAAAGGCCTTATTTGAACAATTTTTTATCAGCTGAGGTTTTTGATTGTACCAAGTGTAATAGTAAGTAGAATACATAGTTTAGTAGAGAAACAATTGCTTGAAACGAAATAAATCTTTGTTTGTAATGAGTTATGTGCAGCTTCGGACCCAAGTTCATGGTTGGAACTTTCATTGTACAATGCATTTGGTTCTGCTTTGAAAAGAATTACAGAGCTGAGTCTATGTACCATATTATATAAAAGGTTAAGTGGTTGTTAGGACCTAGTCCTTAATTGAGATCCTTGTCAGATATTCCTGGCCATATGTTTTTCCTTTTTGTCATATTAAGAATTGTTTTAATTTAATATGTTCGTACGGAAAACAAGGAACATTATTCTCATACAAAAATTTAAGATAATTGTAAATACACATAAAAAAAAATGGAATTTATTACAAAGGATTATAAATCATAAGATATACTTGAATTGTCCTAGCTGGACCACACTTCTGTGATGGGTATATGTAATTGAATCCTTCTCTGAATACGGGACAAACATATCAGTAGCGGTAGACCCCAATGGCCAATGATCTTCAATTTATACCGAATATTGACTATTGAAAAAAAATGCTAACATTCCAATTTTCAATAACAGTTAACAGCAAATACATTATCACAATAACAGATAACAAAAAAATTAAAAGCCCAATAACAGCTAAGAAAGAATAAGACAATAACAGCCAACAGCAAATATATTTTCAAAATAACAGATAACAAAGAATAAAATTGCCCCATAACAGCATAACAGTTAAACCCCTTGCCCCCCTTCATTGACCAAAACCATATCTCAATAAAATGCCATACTACATGGTTGGATCAGAAGTCCTGAAAAAGACATGTTTTTTTTTTTATTGTATTTTAAGTATGCACAGGTTAAACTTTCTTGTGGTATAATCATTCAGTATCTAGCAACTATCCATTTGCTTCATGCACAAATTGATTTTGATATAGGTTGAGCGCTCCTCTGTTGGAAATAAGAACACACCTGGCTCCACCTAATTTAAGTCAACTGATGAAGAAACATTCAAAACTATAAAATGTTATCCAAGACTTTTCAGTGTCTATTTACCATTGCCACTGAAACAGTAATATATTTGTACACATATATACATGTAAGATTAAAATTTTAAAGTACTACATATATAAGACCAAAACTGATATTCGGTCTTTACTACATCTTCATTCCCCAAGTCATTTTCAAATTTTCCAAATTTAGCTATATTTAAGCTAACTACTCCTCACACACATGTATAGATTATCAGTTTTTTTACACATGAGTATCGTAAGATATTTGCCAGTGAGCCGCAATGAATATTTTTAGCGAGTGAGCCCAGCTAATGAGCTAAAATGAATCAAATTGTGTACTCAGTCAGAGTTGTTGATATTTTAAGATATCTTTACAAAGAAAACCTGCAAATCTCAGTGGCAATTCAGCACTTTTCATAAAGGGGTGGCCTCTGACTTTCCAAAGGACTGCCCACTCCTGTCTAGCTTTGATGATTTCCTATATAATCAACTAAATTTTTCCCACCAATAGGAGGATCTAGGGGGCAGACCCCTCCCCCCCCTTTTGGTTGGAAAAATTTTGTTGATTATATAGGGAATCACTGAAGCATGACTGGAGCGGGCCCCACCTTAGTTCTGGATCCGCCACTGCCACCCCCTGGGTCTGTCTATGCATCTGTTTATGGTTCTGCGTAATAGTACCAATACTGGTTTTTTTTTCACCTTCCTTACTTGGCCCTAGACAGTTGCTTATCTGGTTAAGGTTCTATCACTAGCTTTTTTTAGACTAGAGATTTCCGGACCTCAACACATGTACTACAGACGAAAAGAGACAAATAATTTTATATAATAACCTTGAGTTTACTTCGACTACTGATATGCAAACCAAAAAAACAGACACAAAAAAATATCATAAAACAGCGATTGAAAGATTGATTGCACTTTGAATGTATAGTTCAGACTGAGACATGTGTTACATGAGGAGCTGGTTTGTTTACAAATAATAATGTCACGTGATCACTCACTGACATCGCAATTTGCATCTATCTTGCAGTACACTAGACAGTTCGCTCAAACAGTACCCATTATCATGCAACGCAAATGTGATTGGTTATCAAATAATACAGAAATAATGCATGTACAGTTTTAGAAGAAATTAGTTCATCAAATAGATAAGTTTTCACTTTTGACACGAATACATGTAGGTCGGGTTGACATTTCTGTCATCGGGGATAATATCAAGATAAATAGGATTAAACTGACCGTCAAAGATGTCTAGAGAAGCACATCTGGAGAACTTTAACATAAATAAGCCATACTTACCATAATTACTCTATATTAATAAACCCTATGTCAGTGAAATTTCACAATGATTACGATAAACAATTTTGATACTGACGATGATGCTGGTTACGGTTAAATTGGCGCAAAAAATATTCTTACTCCTATTGCTTTACATGTACGTAATAAAGTTTGTATAGAATTGAATTTGACTGAAGTTTAGCATACAAAAAAACGTGGATATGCAGAAGCATGACAATATATTACTGATAAAGTGTGTATATATTTCTGTAAACGAAGTTGCCTGTATACTTCACTTGAGCGAAAGGATATCTCTATTTGTGAATCGGTTTATTAACCCTTTGAACCCAGGGTCGAAGTTCAAGATGTTAACATATTAACGGAAATTTTTTAGGTTGCTTTTACATCATTGAGGCCATCTATTTTCATTGCGGGGTTTCACATATTTCAAATGGAATTATAGAAAAAATAAAATGTTGTTAGCAGAATCAAAACAGAAAATGATGAACACTTGATTATTTTTAGCAATACATAAATTGGATTGAGGGTCTGTGTATTCACATTATTTGTAAAACTCTCCTTAATTATTCCTGTGAAGCGTGTGCTTTACAGTGAGGCTTGCTATGCTTTACATCGACGCCACAGTGCTTCAACCAATCAGGGAATGTTTATTTGGGGCATTCGACCTATTCTAACTCAGATTTTTGCACATTTTAATCCAAATTATAGAATCAAAGAGCTGAAAGCTCTGAGGAAAAATGACGCCACTGCCTCTAATATTGGGATATTTTTTATGCAAGTCTTGATTTTCACATACCATAATAAGTTGAACATTGCAACATGTCTCGTAAGCATATAATTGATATTCGTATATGAGTGTGTGAAGTGAAGATGACAACTGACTGGTTTTTTTTTTAATACAAATGAATAGGTCAAGAGTCAAGACTACCTAAATGATCTACAGTATCCAATGACTACTGACATGTTTTTTTTTTTTGTACAAATAAATAGGTCAAGACTACCTGAATGATCTACAGTATCCAATGACTACTGTCTGGTGTTTTTTTGTACAGATAAATAGGTCAAGAATACTGAAATGATATACAATATCCAATGATTACTAGCTGTTCTTTTGTACTAATAAATAGGTCAAGACTATTTATATGATCTACAATATCCAATGACTACTTACTGTTCTTTTGTACGTACTAAATAAAGACTACTTGAATGATCTAAAGTATTCTAATTAATGTGTATTTTTTTTCTTGCAATTACATTTTTCTAGTTCAAGAATACAGACTAGTAGTATCCTTTCAAACCAAATGATTATGAAGAGCCTGTTGTAATAAGCTCTTATACCCCACTGGTCCTATAAACATATGACTTCGCATTCTTATTCAATTTGTAACGTTTTTATACTGATATTTTCATTTTTTTTTAATTTTTGAATGCGAAGTGTGACACATTGATAGTAAAAAAAAATTATCAGAACAGTAAATAGAAATAGTAAATAATGCTCCTGAGGTCATTTGTTATAGGACTAATTACCCACATACTCATTAAATAAGTTACTAGTGACATACACAAATGTAGTTATTTCTGTTACTTGAAGCAAATTCTATTTCTTTAGATTTACACAATATTGTTATACTTGTTTTTATTTCACATTGAAAATTAGACAAATAGGGATACTCTTTTGATTTTTTTATTTCATGTCAGTCAGGTCCCTTTATATGAAACTTGAAACCACTTCTCTGCCATATTGATATTTTATAACAACTCTGCCCATGACCCATATAATTTGATATTCATTCTTTAACCATATATTATAGTAAGCTAGTTTTTTTTTTATTTTACACTAATCCACAATCTTCATGTTAAATTTTGTCTCCATTTAAGTTTATGCCATTGAACCATCATGGTATTAAACACAATCCCAAGTAATTATGCTGTTATAGTGGGTCACCATATATTCAACTTGGGTGGCATTCCAGTTATTGAAATTTGTGTCAGATTGGATAATGAACTAGACCTTTAGGAATTGATCTCATAATTTAATATGGAGCCATCGTATGCGACCCCTACCGAGTAACAAAAATAAACATGTCAAGCGGCAATATTTATCAACAGAGATTACAAGTCAAAAGACTATTTTTACTGTTTTTGCTTAAAATACTGTTAAAATATATATATTAAACAAATCTAACATGGGTGCCGAATTGACTATATCAAGTGCCGATTTAACCAGGTGCCAATTTGACTAGATGCCGATTTGACTATACCGGGTGCCGAATTGACCAGGTGCCGATTTAACCAAGTGCCGATTTGACTAGAATTCCGTAAGATAGTGATCGCGCCGATCAGGGCGAACGATCCCACCCGCCAATAAAACCGTTGTATTAAAGCCAGCATCGATATCGACAATTTATGCACATTTCAATGCACATGTCATACAAATACAGTCTGTTACAGACTCTACTGTTGTAACTTTGTAAACAAAGATTGAGTCGGATGTCCGGTACTTCGATCTGTCTTATAACCAATAGAAAGTGTACCAACACGGACACATTATATTTTCTTATAAAAAAAGGCAGCGGTTTGTAAAAAGAAAAGACTATCAGTGGCGGATCCAGAAATTTTCATAAGTGGGGGCCCACTGACTGACCTAAGAGGGGACCCGCTCCTGTCACACTTCAGTGATTCTCTATATAAACAACCGATTTTTTTCCCAAAAAGGGGGGGCCCGGGCCCCCTGGGCCCCCTCTAAATCCACCTCTGACTATCAAGTTTTCCCCGATTAATTATAGATTTTTAATGTTTTAACAATGTTTTAGTTTTACTTCACATAATCAATAAAGTTATAAAAATAGATTTATGAGTATCTTAACAACACTGGTTGTTACACTTCGATCTTTTTGGTAATAAGGACCGGAGGTATGTAAACTGGTTCCCCGTTGATTACTACACAGAAATCATACTAAAAGCAAATTCCAGTTTAAATGTAAAATAGTAAATACGAAACCAAGAACGGTAGACGGAGAAATGTAATGGAAAGTAAATACGAACCAAGCGCGGTAGGCAGAGAAATGTAATGGAAGTTCAGTTCACTAAAAATGGAATATTGTTAGTACATGTACATATAAAATAGAAAATGATGAATACTTTTAGTTAAAGATGAATTGGATGGGGGTTCTGTGTATTCACATTATTTGTACAACTCTCCTTACTGATGCCATATTTTGGAATTTCCGTGACCTAAATGGTTCGCGAAAATTAATATTTTTATATATACATTTAGTATAGTAAGTAAACTTCAAAAAGTAAATCGGTTCGATTGAAGTATTATACGGCGGCTTCACTGTTGTGCCAATAAAATACACCTATACTGCACGTACAAACTATGCTAGAGGAAAAACGATGATTTTTCAGTGTTATTTTCAACCCTTTTCAGATGCATAAAGCAATATATTTAGGACTATTTGGAAATGCCCTTTAATTGTATGAAGATCAAGAATAACTGTATTTACCAATTTCATTCACAAATTATTTCTAGAACGGGTTTGTTGTGATGCCTCTGGGTGTGGGAGCTTCTCGCTGCATTGAAGACCCATTGGTGGCTTTCAGCTGTTGTCTCCTCTATGGTCGGGTTGTAATGGGTCTTTCCTGCATAAGCAATTTCACACAGCAAAATATAATGAACATGTTTACTTTTATATAAAGTTTCTTTAATAAGGAAGTTTATTAGTAAATTGAGTTGTTTTCGCATCACTTAAGTAATTACATGTAACGAACTAACATAAGTCCAAGTAATGTGCAGTGGCTGATCCAGGGGAGGGTTTTCAGTTGGAACCGCCCCTTTTTTGGGGTGATCAATGCATTTGAATGGGCACATGTTTGGACCCCCCCCCTTTTCACAAAATGGCTGGATCCGCCCCTGATGTGTTTCAGTTTAGATTAGAGTAACTGAGACAGATCCAACCATTTTTTAAAAGGGGGACCTCACCCAGGATAAGCAGAGGCGGATTTAGTAATTTTTCAAAAAGGGGGACCTAATGTAAATTGAGTTTTTTCGTATCACTCACTAAATAACATAGGTCCGAGTAGTGTGTAGTGGCGGATCCAGCAGGAGGGTTCCCGGTTGGAATCGCCCCTTTTGTGGGGTGATCAATGCATTTGAATGGGGACATGGTTGGACCCCCTTTCAAAATGGCTAGATCTGCCACTGATGTGTTTCGGTTCTGACTTGACTAGCTGAGACAGATCCAGCCATTTTTAAAAGGGGATCCTAACCCAGGATAAAGGGTCAGTTCCAACTGATATCCCTATCAAAATGAATTGATCGTCAACAAAAAAGGGAGGTTCAACCTCCGGAATCCCCTTTCGCACCCTACATGTTCGCACCCAAAGTCCGTTCGCACCCTACATGTTCGCGCCCAATTTCAACTTTGTAATCAAGTAGTATTCTTATAAATGTTATTGTTTTCATTGTCTCCAAATAAAGTGATACAGCATTTTTTTGTGTTGAATAAATCTTAATCATGTTTTGGATAGTGAATTGTTAAAACAAAAAATATTCCTTTCTAAATAAAGTGGGATTCTGTCAACGTTTTATTTTGTGTTGAATAACTCTTTATCATATTTTGGTTAGTGTATTACTATAACTTTGTTTCATTGACTTGTTTCAAAATGAACAGTGAGATTCTGACTACGTTTTTTTTTTGTTTGAGTCTTGAATAAATTTTATCATGTTTTGGTTATAATAGTGTATTGCTATATTTTATTGTTTCATTGTTTCAGATCAAAGGGACCAAGCTGTTAAAACAATTATCTTTTGTGTTTTTCATTTATAATCTTCAATCTTTTACTCATACCAAGCTATAAATACATTCAGTATTTACACGAAAGCAATTAAAAACAACAATGATGATTTTCCAATTTTTCAACTGGAATTTGAATTAAAATTGGGCGCGAACGTGTAGAGTGCGAACGGACCTTGGGTGCGAACGTGCGAGGTGCGAACGTGTAGGGTGCGAAAGTATATTGGGCGCGAACGGACCTGATACCCTCCCCTAGATCCGCCACTGACCAGAGACTTAATGTGTACAAACCTGACGTAAAATTATGTACTATTCAATTATAAATAATATCACATTACCTCCAAAAATCAATAACTGTTACAGTACATTTCACATGTTTCAATAATCCAAAAACGATGTTTATGTAAGAAGTTCCCGCGCAAATGTCATGTGTTACCGAAACGGGAAACACACAAAAGAATTGTAGGTGCATGTTGTCATTCGCATTCCGATTAATTTACACAGTTCAATAAAATATACATGTTAACATTATCTATATTGGTTTTGAATTTAGTTACTAGATCAGAAAAATGATTTGTTTCTTGCAGACAACACAAAATAATATACACATTAACTCGACACTTAATCTATACATCCCTACAACAAAATGGGACGACCAAACAGATTTCCTAATTTTGATAAAGGTGAAATATGTAGAATAAGAATTGTGCACTCTGGAATAAGATCATAAATAAAGCCCTATATAAAGTGTAAACCAAAAAAAAATAATGTATGAAATCATTGTTTATTACATCTGCTTGCATAATAATATTGAAGTTGAAACTAACAACGATCACGTGTATCCTGTCAACCCCTGAAAAACATAATATTGTCTTCTTGTATATTGTTATAGTGTATGTTAATAACTAACAGGTAAAATACCGTTAGCTTAAATACTAAAATATATACAAGTGCCATTCTAACCTGCACTATTAAGAATTATGAGAGACTAATATTAAAGGATTTTAATTATATACAATATTTTACACAATTTTAAAACTACATATATCTAAGATTAAAATACCTCATCAGCTATATACAAATAAAAAATTTGTTTTTCTACATAAAATATTATAGCAGGTTTATCAACTACCTGACATAGTTTTTCGTTGCTGAATGAAAAGTATAAACTTTTCGTCAATAGACGAAAGTTATAAAATTGATCGTTATGTTTTACTGCTTCACTATACAATATATTTCGAAGGTCTGCATATAAAGGACATAAAGTAAATACATGTGTTTCGTCTTCAATTTCATTTTAACACATAAAACAACATCTTTCATTTATTGGTTTATTCTCATAAGGATAATTTTTTATGTTTCTATTTTAAGTGGCGCAACACCACATTTAAATTTTGCATTAAGCACTTCTAAATTTAATAGACATAGGGGAGACCGGGGTTGAATGAGACACTTTTTATGTTCTTGTCTATAATACAAATCAATTATACGCAGCTTTCTCACTAGACCTAGCAAACTAGACAAACATCTCGTGTACATTTTTAAAAGGATTTGAATCCACTAAAGCTATTTCTTAAGTCGCATCTGACGATTTAATGGGGGTTGTCGCATGTCACTACCTACCCCGTGTGCGGGGTACGTTGAGACAGAGGTTGGGGTAAGTTGTGACATACATACAGTACTGGTAGTCCTGTTTACATGTTCAGATGTACATGCTTTGTCGCAATTTCAGAAGGTGGAAGACCTACCAGATGGGTCATGCCTTGTATTGCGCGTGAAATACGCTATGTTAAGAGCTTTTCCGTCAGTCATGTATCTTTGTCCTTGATCTCATTTTTATGGTCAAGGAACTGTTTTGTCATATGAAATACCGCACTTATATTTAGTTACTAGTATGATAATTTCTATGTTTTTTGTATATTGGATTCTTGCAAGGTGTACATGTCATTCAGACAGTGTTAACCGACAACCACATTTCATGGATCAGTTATCATGTCTGTATCACAGATACCCATAGAAATATATGCAATAGTCTACTGTATTCGGTGTATGAATGAAGCACTCACGCCACATCTTCCTTTATCTATATATGAATGAAATTCAATTATAATAAAAGCAGGCGAGACATTTTAGACATGGTAATGCCATATAGTGAATGTCTAAGCAGTTGGTATCTTTTACGATGCTCGAAAAAAAATACTATTAATATTAATAATACTTTGTAAAATAATCAAGATATATGAACGAAGATAAAAAAAAAAAAAAAAGGAACCGTTTGTGCTATCATATAAAACTCCATTACATAATTGTAAAAGTATAAAAACTAGCAGATGCTGCTCAAATACAACCATACTTCTGTGTAATGTTGGACTGAAAGGGTATTACCCTTTAAAAATTATTTTGTTTAAGATGAATGAAAAATCTTTGTTTTATAAGACATATAAATGCTGACTTTTAAGTATATATATAATGCCATATATACATAATGCAGTTAAATGATATACTAATGCGTTGGTATGTGATTGAGTGTGGTTTGCATTGCCATTTGTGGATAAGGTTTTATATAGCAGATGCTGCTCAAATGAAAATATCATTTTGTGTTACATTGTATTTATGTTGCATTATTTCATAATTTTTCCTCGCTGTCCAATTGTACGTCTTTTTGACTGAACAATCTAGTTTTCTCCTACGTTGAAGCAAAAACACCGGAAACAAAAGTGTTTTACGTCAGATGTTGTTTGTGTATATCCCTTATTTGGATTGAAAATAATTCTTATTGGAATTAATGGGCGAAAAGACTCACAATATACTTGTCTGAGGTTGTCACAACCTGCCCCGTTTGTGCTGTATCAACCTGCCCCTATGAAGTGTTGGTCACGTGGCGATCAGGCGTGGAGAAACTTATTGTACTTGGATTTTATACGATATCACACATTGAGCCCCGAATTTTTATCTTCATTTATATATCTTGATTATTTACAAGGTATCAGTAATATCAATAGCATAAAAAATATTTCGAACATCGTAAAAAATACTTACGGCTTAGATTTTCAGTATTTACTTAATAAAATCTTCAAAAACGCTTCTATGGCATAACCATTTCTATCTCCATACAATTTGGAAAAGACTTCACGAAAACTTTCTAAAAATGCCATAATTTCTTCTCTAAAGGAAGATTTACAGTCACTGTCTCATTCAACCCGTGTCACATTCAACCCCAGTCTCCCCTATTTTGTTTTAAATATAACTCTGTACAATATTGTGATTTATATAGCTTATAAATACGAAGCTTGTTCCCATTACTCTGTGACACAAGTTTTGTTTGCCATTCTGCAATATATTTATTAAATAAAGCATTTTCAATTTCTAGAACAATATTCTTATGCAGCACACAATCAATACTAGTATACATGCAAATCAAAGTTACAACTTTTTTCATGGCTCTATTACACCAGTTTTTCTTATTGTTTACAGCATTTTAATGCGACCATTTGAACACTTTATAATTTATTCTGTCATTGATCATGACGCTACATCTTGCCCAGTGCCTGAAAACACATCTCCATTGCTTTACACTAGGTGGTCTCCAACCCATGTCCCCGTTAGTTGCATCATTTGGCGTATACTTGCCGACACCCATAAAAAAAACTGATAGCTCTGTTCTGGCCAGCATTGATACCCCAAATGGATGCACGTATATGACTTGACCACATGTTATTTTGATTTTTGAAGATAAAAATCGTACAGTTAAGTGTTAAACAAACAACTCATTAAAAGTTCAAGATTTTCTAAAAATGAGCACTTTTGTGTTACGCTTACTGAAACAGTTTACAAGGTCACATTTTTAATTTGGTGGCCTATAAACCCATAAATATTTTTCCGTATTTTACTTATAAATTGACTTAGATTTTTCTGCCAGGAAACATAACATTCACTCTGTGGTTAAACTTTTTAAAATTTAAATAACTTTCTTAAACTATCCTGGAATTGTACAAAACTTGGCCAGAAGCTTATTTATGATCAGAAGATAGTACCCAGAAGTAAATTTTGTAAAAATAAAATTCCATTTTTTCCGTATTTTCTTATAAATGGACTTCGTTTTTCTTCCAGTTAACATTACATACTGTTTTCAATTAAAAGTTTTTAATACATTTTTAAGATTCTTAAACTAGCCTGGATTTTTACCAAACTTAGACAGAATCTTCTGACAATCAAAAGATAGGATCATAAGGAATAATTTTATTGATTTTTTTTATCATTTTTGTTGAGTGTGTGATTAACAGCAAAAGTAGGCGAGACACTGGGTTCCACGGAACCCTAACAATTTTTTTTCTCACAAATATGCTTTCGCAATAAAGATAAGAGCTAAGTAATATTTCAGAATTTCAATATTTCAAGAAATGTATTTATTAATGGATAAGAACTTATAGTTAATGGATATTTAAAAAAAATTTTTTTTACAGGGTCCGTAGAAATACCGCAAATGACCTCCTTAGTGCACTAAGAACAAAATATGCACTAAGAACAAAATGTGCACTAAGAACAAAATGTGAACTTAGAACAAAATGTGCACTAAGAACAAAATGTGCACTAAGGGCCTGATGGAATGATACAACTCACAAAGGACATTGCAGTAGGCTTTGTAAAATTACATAATTTCAAATTTAAATTTTATAATCATAACTTTTGAAATTAGAAAGTTATTTAATGTTTTATCGACACGCGCCTCTATCAGTTGATTGTCACCTGTGTAATTGATAGAAATTCACGTTCGCTCAACCTTGACCCGGTTATAATCGAAACCTTAAAATTCACTTGTATACTGATTAAACATGTATATGGTATTTCAAAATGTTCGTATTTGTTGTTACTACCGTGTTTATTTTGTATTTCTGTCTGTTATATATTCTTTACTTCTATGTAATAGCGTATTATCTACTCTTAATTATTTCTTGATTTTTTTACTCTTTTAATTTCGTTTGCTTGTTTGTTAAGTTAATTTTTTGCTGATCTCCTGAAAGTATGGAATCAGGGTCGTGTTCGGAATAAGTTTCATGTCTTCCATCTGCATATGACTGTAGCATATTATAGACGGCGGCATATTATTTCAACGTGTATAGACCACTTCAGCAACAAATTTGTGTTTATTGACCATTGCAATTTATTATATTTATAACATTGAATTTTATAATTATACAATTACAAGATGTAGTATGATTGTAATTAGACAACTCTCCGTTTATAAGAGACCAAACGATGTAAAAGTTTATAGCAATAGGTACAGCCTTCAATAAAGAGTAAATATTTCAAGATATTTCTCTAATATATTCAAACAATTGTCCACAGATTATTTGTGATTTTTTTTCTAAAGTGAACTACTTTCATCCTTTCTGGGTTTAATGAAAACTTTCAAGATGAGCACAAGTCTGTCAGGACATTAAGCATGCGTTGTAAACTCTGTTTGTCCGGCGTGATTAGGGCAATATATCATCAGCATGAAACAAAATACCTCTACCACACTAAAGAACATTTATACGGTCGGCTAAGTCATTAAAATATACAGAAAATAGAGTAGGCGAGAGAATTATATATATTTATTTGCACCCCTGTTTCACTTCAGATGACATATCAAACCACGGTGTTAGCATAGTATTTACTATAACTGTGCACTGAACATCTCCATATAACGATTGTATTGCATTAAAACATTTGCCAGGAATTCCCATAACTTGAAGCTTGTAAATCACGTCTTACTGTATTAAAATGCTAATGTTCTAATAATATAACATAACAGTAATTAAAATTGTCAATTGAGTTTATCCTTTAAAAAAAAGTACTAAAACTTTGGATATTAAATGAAGAATATCACAGTAACCTTTATGTAAAATACAAATATGCACACACAAAAAAGAAAAAATAATACTGAAGGTGAATACATATGGTTTGCAAATCATAATTTTATAAAAACTTTTTAAAATAAAGGACATGGACATTTTTACCTAGGAATTTTGATAACATGGACATGACTTCCTAGGAAAATTTGTCTGGGGACATATATTTAATAAAAAAAAAAACATAATATTTCCATTCTTCTGTTAAAATTAAGAGCATGGACGTTTTTACCTACATGTAGGAATATTTATGACATGGATTTGATTTCCTAGGAAAATTAGTCCTGAGACATTAATTTTATCAAGGACATAAATATGCAACTCTTAAAACAACATTTAAACATCACATTTAAATTTCCATTGTTTAAATGTAATTTAATTTATTATAGGATTGTATAGGACAAAATTTCCTAGGAAAATTGATCTGAGGACGTAGATTACTAACATAGGACTAAATATACTAGTAAAATCGGTAACCATGGACTTTTTTTACTAATTATATTTGTCCGCCCAGACATATTTTACCAGGACTTTATCACTTTATCACTTACAGTTACAGTTTGATGAAAATTTCCATATAGGCTATTTTTTGCCGCCTGATTAAATCAAATATGTAATAAAAAAAATATACCTTCATGTGCTACTTTTTGAGTTAAATGAGGTCGAAATTTTGTATATTTGCTCAAAATTCGGATTTGTTGCCGTATTTTCTCTTTCGATAAAGCCATAACTTTTTTGTTTTAAAAGATAAACACAAATTGTTAACTAATTTGTAATTACTGTACTTTATAAGTATCTTAAAAACTTATGCATTTTATATTCATAAATAACTTATATTTATCAAAGGGTCATGAATTGAGAAATATAGAGTAACTGTACCGTATGCCCTTAATTGATATGCATAAACCCCCTTTACTAAGAAAACGCCTCACTTTTAAACTCTAAGGTACCCATAGAGCTACCTAAAATTTTCAAAAATAGTTTAAAATCAGTTGAAAGTATGCGTTTTTAATATAGGTAATAAAATACTAACAATTCGTTTGTTTATTGCTGATTTTCATCAAATCACGTATAATAGAAAAAAAATGTAAATGGTAATGTACTTTTTTTATACAAATAAGGTTATATTTCCCAAACTCGTTGTTGCATGTGTATACTGCAAAGTGCTATTTTACTTCACGCATGGAATTCATGCTACTATTTTCTTTGTGTACTCTGTATGTGCATGTTTGCACAAATAACTTTGAATTCAATTGTAACCGTTAGTATAAAAACAGTATAAAGGAAGGAAGAGATGAGTAACTTCGGGCATGCAAATGCAAAAAACTATTTTCTGTGTATATTATGGGACTATTATTATATTAGTATAATAGTCCTAAGTAGGCTGATTTGTATCACTACAATATTATAGTTATGACGGTGCGGTTGAATTTCCTGTTATTTATTCATCATCCAGGCACGAACTTGTCTCAGAAAAAAATGTATCTCTGTTCTTTAACCTCAGTTTCAGGTATAGAGCTGTGATCTTTTTCTGTGACTTGTGATTTGACCATCCACAAGAACTTGTGGTCATCCGATGTTCAGTACTTCAGTACTTTGATTATAGATCAAAATGAATACCGTATTGAATTTTTGTAGAAAAAACATTGTTTTTTTTTTTTAATTACTCAGAAAACCTCTACATTGCACCATACAAAGGCGGGAAAATTGTTAAAGCAAATTATCGATATCTCTTGTTCTTCAGAAAATAACATTTACGAATAATGTAGATTTCTGCAAACAATAAGGTTAACAAAAGAATCAATTGTTGAAGTGATTCGGACTTTTTATAAAATTTTATATGGCAAAGAATTATGCAAGCAGTCAAAATTTTCAAATTCTTCGAAAAAGATGGCGTTTCAAATCGAAAACGAGGTCGGTGACCCATTTTTGTGGGGGCTTATTTTGAAGCATTTACATAGGCCAAAGTGTAAATACAATTTAAAGGAGATATTATTGGTATATCTGAATAGAAGGATTTGTATTGACGGTTATTTATGCGCTCGAACAAGTCGTTTAAATGTTGACGGCATTTTTTTTTTAAATATTCGGAGAAATTAAGCAACCTCGTTTTACGCTTGCGTTGGTTGTAATCGATGTCAATAAAATTTAAGCTGGCATTTGGTTATATTCCATGATTGGACTTCATTTCTCAGTTAATTATGCAGGAAAAAATCGTCAAAAGTAGTATTTTATCCTGAAACTTGCATATGAAGAACTAGGGAGAAGTGTTTGAGAAAACAGGCCAATGGAAACGTCTACTATTGCTTGCAGGAAACAGATCAAGTTATGGTTCGGTTCCTTCCGTGCAATATAAAAATTATCTGATAATTATATAGGAATATAACTTTAAAATATTTGCATCAATTGCCATTTGATTTTATTATCAATAATAGTCATAAGGACCAATTTAAAAGTCGGCTCTACACCTTCAAGTGGTTTCCATGTACCCTGGATTAATAGATTGTACGTGCGCCTGCGCATTGCGTATTTTAAGTACATTAGAGTAAAAGTTGCAAGAATTTGGTCAACGCAAGTTTGTCCTTTTACATACTTCATATAAGGGTATAATAATGTATTATATTGACGATTAATTCACTCTATATCTTGAATATTGCAAACCTTTATCCATGAATGATTTGAATATTGAATATTAGTATAGCCATTGGTGTTCCGTATAATTATGGATGTGTCCGGACCGGTACCTAAACACAATGCAAACTTTAAAAGAAATTTGCAGTATAATTTATATTAAGAAAATTGAATCTGATTTATTTGTGTCATTTGTCATTAGGTCATTTATGTTAAATCAAGCATTTAAACTGAATTACTATATTCAATATTTTTAATTTATCGTTGTGTCCATGTGTCTGGACACAAAATGCATGTCAACTATATTTTGCACCGAAGCCTTGCCACTAATGTTGATTTAAGTCATTTGTATTGCTATTTCAAAGTGTCTTTCTGTGTTGTGAAGTTACACTATTGTTTCCGATGTTGGGTGAATGTTGACGCTATTAAATCCTTTTAACCCGCTGCATTTGTTTGCATCTGTCATACGTCAGGAACATGATGGTCAGTGGTTGTCGTTTGTTGGTTTGGTTCAAAATGTTTCTCGTTTCTCGTTTCTCGTTTTTATTTTGATTAGACCGTTGGTTTCCCTGTTTGAATGATTTTACACTAGTCGTTTTGTGGCCCTTTATAGCTGGCGTAATGCAATGCTCCGTGTTGAAGGCCGTACTTTGACCTTAAATGGTTTAATACTTTTACAAATTGTGACCAGGATGGATATTTGTTTTATAGGCACTCATACCACATCTTCTTATATCTATGATAAAATCACACTCGGAACACATGTAGTTCACAAAGTAACGTTTTCTCAAAATGATATATGGTAAGAAAACGTTTAGTTTAATTAAATAAAATTGAGAATGGAAATGGGGAATGTGTCAAAGAGACAACAACCCGCCCAAATAGAAAACAACAGCAGAGGGTCACCAACAGGTCTTCAATGTAGCGAGAAATTCCCGCACCCGGAGGCGTCCTTCAGCTGGCCCCTAAACAAATATATACTAGTCCAGTGATAATGAACGCCATACTAATAAACTCTTTTTGTACAAAAAAACTCTGTATATCTTATTTTCAATTTGGAACATTTTGCGCCAGACGAGTGTGTAGTCTTCATAAGACTCATAAGTACTGGTCGAATCAAAAAAGTTAAAAAGGAAAGAACATTCAGGTGACAAAACGTAAGAATTGCTTTGTCAAATACAATTGAGCAAGCCTAATCTAATCCATGGGGTAGAAAATTCTTCGTATTACAAAATACACAAATAGGTATATTGAACGATAAGGAACTTATTATCCATTTTGTTAAGTTTTTGATTAATTCTTAATAATATGAAATCCCTGTGACCTAATTAAATAAGGTTCCTATTAATTAACATCCTGTATCTAAAGTTTGTCTACCAGTGGTTATGACATGTGATATAACAAAGCTTGCTCTTCCTTGATAGACAGTTGCTGCTTTCGGGGAAGCTATTTAACGAATTTTGGTAGAGTTCTTGTTGCTTGTTGGCTTTGGTTTTCAGTGTAGTCTTTTGTCCTTATTTTGCATTAATGTTTTTCTAATGCGGGAAAAATATATATTTACAACTATAATTCACTAAAAACTGTAAGTAATATTCGAAATTAAGAAGATGAAAAAATGGCTATTTTATGTACAATAATTGACGTTTAAAGTTTTAAACATATTCTAGAAACCTTATATGTGTTTCTTGTTCGAAAAGTCACGAGGAAAAATCGCTATACATAAGAAAAATTGGTATTCTGCTTTTTCAAATAATATTTTCTTTGTTCAGACATCACTCCTCTCATTAAATTGACTATCATAACATGGCTTAACAGGGTACTGTACCTTCCCTTAGAAAATCTTTTTGAAAAATAAAGTTACTGTATAAAAAGCTTTGACAAATAATCGTCATTTCAATTAGATTTTTTTTTTTGCTCATATCAAATTTACTGCTCATCTTTACATATAGTTTTGATCTCACGATTTCAAAACAGACAAAACAAAACAAAATCGAAAATATGTTGCTTTCCGTAATGGGATACATGATGTCATCTAAAGACAAAAAAAGCAAAACCACACTATTCATTAGCAGCCAAAAAGTAATGAATGTCAGTGATAGAGATTTAATCCACCAAGTTACGTCATACGTGTACCTATACTTGTAAAGATTGTTTCTCTCACAAATTTCCATAAGTTTTTTTTTGTTGATAATGATGACAATTCTAGGAACTATCTGTACTTAAAAATAGAAGAAAAGTTCCATTTTTCATATAAAATGAAAATATATGCATTTATCTTCAAAAAGCTATCGAGAAACAATTTACAAAGGAAGATATATTGCCAACAATGAAGAAAAAAATCATAGATCAAGTTTTGGTTAGTAAAATTTTAACAATATCAATAACTGTTTAAATATCACTACTAATTCTATTTATTGAACCATCAGAAAGAATTCAATACTATGTGGTATATAAAAAAACATACCTGCTTGTTATTACATGGATGAAACGTCTGTCTTTTATCAATTTGTTTTTCCGAGGTTGTAATATTGATATATATTTTTTTAACATTTCTCATTTTGGGGTCTTTTATAGCCAACAAATAGTATTGGGCTGAGCCAGTTGGTTATTTAGAATTAAATCTCTATTACAGTATGTCATTCTTCAGCTAGGATTTTGGTGAATATTCCCCATCAAGACTAGTAACAACATATTGCTCCTCAACTGTTTCGGTTATAATGCATTCCTGGCTTTCAAATATTTGGGTGTTGTGGTACCCATTTTTTAATAGAATAAATTAAATAATTGACGTAATTTTTTTTTAAATCAGCAAGTTTTCCTCTCTATTATTAAAGATGCTCATGTATGTTTCAAAATTGTATTTGTATTGGTTAAAGATGAGTGTACGATTGACAAGTCACCTTCTACTCAACCACATCGACTCTTTGTAATTAAGGACTATTCTAGGGTGAATCGTGAACTAAAAAGATGTGAATGAATTAAATGAAAAAAAAGATAAATAACTGCCGATAACATCTTCTTCCCTATTTACAAAATCAAGCTCAAAAGACGACGATATGTGTTACATTTATATGATTCTATATATATACATTACAGTTTGTATTGTTGACGATGATAAACACGGCCTATTTAACCACATCATGTAGAGACCCTGGACCATTTAACTTACCTCAACGCCATGTTACCTTCAATTATATCACATATACAAGCAAATTCGTATTACCACGTGACTCAGACATCCTTCATGGATATGGAACATTATATAAAGTACCAGAACATTTGATAAACATCAGATACGAAACAGAATTTAAACTTGGAGAATGCATCGATTACCGGAGACGTGTGTTTCATGTGGAATTAGCTCACGAGCCGATCTCCGTTGGCAGTACTACTTGTCCGTGGTACTACAGAAAAAATATTGATGAAAACAGATTGCCAAACCTTATGTATGATGTTGAATGCATCTGTGCTAATTGCATCGGTCAAAGATCTGGGAGAACTTGTCAGAAAATATACACTTATATTAATGTTTTCAGAAGAATCGGATGCTTAAATGGGATTTATGACTATTCAACAATAGTCGAGCCGATATCGGTTGGTTGTAGCTGTGTAAGAGACCCAAAACCAATTGGTAGACAAACAATGCATTCATAAAATGTTCTGATATATCAATGTAACTACCTCATATAGTTCTCTAGTCAAAGTGATAAGAGGTAACATGTATATTTATTATTTTGTTGTTAATGATTGCTATTAAATGATCTTATATGTTAAAAAAAATATTTAAAAAAATGCATCATTTTGAATAGTTAGTATTAAATGGAAATTGAAATACGTTTTGTTGAGCGTTTAAGTTACTAAATGCCTATATCATCAGGGAACTGTTACCAGTTATCTTTTATGGATTTAACGAGAGATAGATAAATATCACTTAGAAGTCAAAGCAATGAATTGTCGTTGACATGCAGTAAAATATCCTTAACATTTAAGGAATAAAATAATAATGATGAACACAATATGTTGTAAACAAATTTATGTTAACATCTTTCTTTTGTGTTCCAAAAATCAAGATAAGTTTTTATATGATGAAATTGAACCACAAATCTGAATTTCGTTTTAACACAAAAGGACTTATTGCCACACCTCTTCTCTCGAGTAACATGAAAATGAAAATTGTATTTTATAAACTGTATGTGTTGGTGGCCCTTTTCTTCATCAAGTACGCCAAGCCTAAACATTTGAAAGTCACTGATTCGGGACGGTAAGAGCTATATGACCAAAACGGACATGGCCAAAATCCCCTGCAAATCAAGTTTGCATGAATAAGTTGGAACCATAATTTTTTTAATTGTTTTCAAATTTCTAATGAAACCTTTCAATCATTATTTGACAATAGAAAATTGACAATTCATAACAAGGAACAAGATAAAGAAGACCCCAAGATGCAAATCTATATATTTCTTTATCAACTGTATATTTATGATATCATTATTCATTATGTTTTGAAAATGATATAATAGACTGTAAAATTATGTTAGGTTAATCATCTATAGTTTCTAACAATACTACAAGAAGGTTTTTGGCATCAATGATGGACATATGACAATAAAATAGACAACATGTTCAAGCACTTCAGAAGAAAGGGAAAAAAAATTAAACAGCGGTATACTACTATTTCGGTAATTTTTCAGTACTGTATATTTCAGTAATTTTTCAGTACTATATATTTCAGTAATTTTTCAGTACTGAAAATTTTAGTCATTTTTAGTACTGTATATTTCAGTCATTTTTCAGTACTGAAAAATTTAGTCATTTTATTGTACGGAAAATTTTAGGCAATTCTAAGTACTGTAAATTTCAGTCATTTTTCAGTACTGAATTTAAGACCTAATAAAACCAGATGCTCCGCAGGGCGCAGCTTTATACGACCCCAGTTTTGCGCCGAGTACAAAAAAGTTTATACTTTTCTGACACGGACCTAATATTGTTTTTATACTGCAACTTAAATTAATGAATTGATTGCTATTCAAATCGTAACACAAATGTCAAACTTATTTTCATCCCTTGATGGACCCCTGATTGTAGAGAAAGTGTGCCACGATGAAATTGACATCGTATACAATATAGCTTTGTTACTATATTTTATATGAAATAAACACAACTGGTTGCAGTATAAAAAACATTTTATATTTTTCTGACATTGACCTTATATTGTATGTGTAGAAGTACTTAAAGATGACAAAAAGTTATTAAGTACTGAAAATGACTAAAATGTTCAGTACTGAAAAATGACTGAAATTTCAGTACTGAAAAATGACTGAAATTTTTAGTACTGAAAAGTGAATGAAATTTTTAGTACTGAAAAGTAAATGAAATTTTCAGTACTGAAATGTGACTGAAATTTTAAATACTGAAAAATGACCTATATTTTCTGTACTGAAGACATTTTTTTCTCAACATTACTAAAAATGATATATAAATAAATTTATTGATTAGTGATGTTTCTTAAAAGTACTGGTTATATATCGGCATTCAATGTACTGATTATTGATGTTTTCTAAAAGTTCTGTTTAGGGTGCAATCAACAGTTTTTTTCTATGACGTCATATTTTGAGGGACCATGTATAAGTGACCCTTAGTGGTGGACTGATTAATAAAGATACTTGTATAAAACTAGATATCACTGGAATCAGAATGTTCTCTAGTTTATAATGGAATAAGTGTACTTTTAATTGTATAAAAAAAGTTTTATCCAGAGAAACTTGGAAAACATTGCCTAATTTAAGCTTAAAAAACCTGAAATCAGGTCATGTGCACACCTCTGAAGACATGATACCTGCACATTTTTCATAATCAAAATTGTATGAATTTCATAGATTTTTACCTGGTCTTTCAAAAAAATTCTTGCTTCAGGGTACGTCCGCCTGCTCCGAAAAGAGCTACAGTGGCTGCAAATAAGTTTTCAATTTTCACTGCCAAAAAAACCAGACTGTTTACAGTGTTGTCTCCCCTCAAAACATGTATATTTGATCTATTTTTTTAAATTATTTGAATCATTCAACCTGCTTTAATTGAAGTTAATTAACATATCTTTACAACCAAATACAAAAAAAAAATGATACTTTTTCACCAATTTTGTTGATAAAAAGGGACTTCCCTCCATGTCTATTTTTAGTTGGGGAATAGCCCCTAGTTTTTTTTTATACAAAACTGTTTATAGCACCCTTATATAGCGGCATTAAATGTACTGATTAGTGATGTTTCCTAAACGTACTGTTTATATAGTGGCATTTAATGTACTGATTAGTGGTGTTTCCTAAAAGTACTGTTTATATAGCGGCATTTAATGTTCATCTAAACGTTAGGCAAATTGTTGGTAGTGTACAACGAAATTGCATCATCAGTGCTTCAACTTTTAGTTTCGTATAAATTCATCTGCATGGAGTGTAGTTCAAAAACTTAAATTAATTTTTTATATACATTTATGTTTGCGCTGTTCCAAAATGTTTGTTTGATAGTAACCTAAATATTAAGGAAGTTTGCTCCTCTTTGTTTTAGAATTGATGCTAGATATTCAGAATTCTCTGATTTTATCCATGTAGCGCTATTAAATAAAGGCAACAGTAGTATTCCGCTGTTAGAAATTCATAAATCGATTAAGAAAAAAACAAATCCGGGTTACAAACTACAACTGAGGGAAACACATCAAATATAAGAGTAGAACTACGACACAACAGAAACACACACTACTAAAATGTAACACACAGAGAAACGAACTATAAAATAACAATTGCCATTTTACTGACTTGGTACAGGACACAATAAAACAAATTATTCATTTTCTCCTCCTAAGTAGCAATATATAACAATTTCACCTGCATAAGGGATAACATTTCCAAACTCGTTCGGTATTCATGAGCTGGCAGCTGCTACTCAGACTTTGTAAAATATCAACATTGTCTGTACAGTAAGTTGATGAACAAAGGGTACGTCAAAGATCGTCTCGTCCTTTTTCAAAAAAGGTCATTGGAAGATACCAAGACCTTGTTGATGAATGTTCCGTATTTACTCCATGAATAACACACAATGGTCTTGAAGTATGGAATGTAGGTACTGACGTTGTTGTCTTCTTATTATGTTGTTATAGTAGTCTTTGTAAATTATTGCTTTTACTGTTTAATCTATTTTGGCTAACATCCATTTGTAATTTCCATTTGACGTTGAATATAGCATTATGTTAATTGCTGTGTCCCTATTTTTGACATTTTTACCTCTTAACGTCTGTATGTTTTGTTCTCACATTGCTGTCAATATCATAGAGTTTGTTGCGACTGGCATACAAGTGGGATAAGCTAACTATAAAACTAGGTTTAATCCACCATTGTCTACATAAGAAAATGCATGTACCACATCAGGAAATATTATAGCTATTATCTGTTCGTTTGATATGTTTGATTTTGATATTTACTTAGGGACTCTCCGTTAAGCATTGTCCTTGGACTTTTGTAAATTTGTTATTTTAATTTTTGCATGTATATATGCCCGTCACACCGGGTTCAACTGACCTGGACCTCGTTTCTGAATTTAGTGTGTGTGTGTTTATGACCGATACGATAAACGATAAAGCTACGAACAACAGTTATCACATTTGAAAAGAGTCATTGTTGATTTTGTATTGATTGTTTGTTTTTTTTGCATTCTAACTTTTACCAAGCGGGACATGTATTCAAAACTGTAATTATCAAAAGACTGTGAGAAGAACTGTTTTGTTTTGAAAAGACGAATGAAAGTAGGTTCTCGAAAATGTTAAAACTAAGTATTGAAGACTTGCTCACTTTGATCGGCCGCTAGTCTAACATGTGAAAATAGTCGGTAAAATAAATTAGTTACACGGTGTGCTAGTGACCTAATACGATATATATGGGGTCAGTAAATTCTGGGTCAGTTAATTACTGTAACTAATAATATATCTATATATATATATTTCTTCCATATAAGGTCACAAGGAGAAATTAAGAATTTATTTTAACATTTTCTTTATTGAGTCATTATTCATTTCATTTAATTTACTATCATGTTCAAGCTCAAATAGGTAACGTACATTCCTATACTTTGAAAGAATAAAGCAATCAGATCCAGTTTAGATGTTTTGAAAGTAATCGTCATTTCTATAAGATAAAGAAATACATTGTTTAGGCTAAAATAAAAATAAAATACTCCCCATCTCGGTACATAGAAATCTCAGTTACTTTTAGATATTATGATTACAAAAAAAGACAAAGCGAAACACACAATTGGAAGTATGCAGAGAACTAGGGATGTGGCTTTTCATAATGAGATACATCTAAAGATAAAAATGACTATTCAAACTATTGACTAGCAACACAAAAACTAACTAGGTCTACGTCACCTGGTCAGTGAACGAGATTTAGAAAAGAAAATCAAACAATATTTGAAACTATTCATTAATTGTTTTTTATTTTTAGATTTCCTTTCTTTTTACTATTGTTTACAAAATTTAACAGTAGAAAAAAACCTTCACTTTTCATAAGTTTGAAATAACCAATTATCTTCAAAAAAACAACCAAGAGACAACTTGCAGAGAAAGACATATTGATAAAAAATATATCTCAAATCTTGGTCAGTAACATTTAAGCATTTAAATAAATGTTTTAATATTACCACTATTATATTTTTATAAGACTCTCCGTAACGGACACTATATAATCTGACACACCTGAATGAAAAAAGTGGATGAAACACGTGAGTCTACTTTTTTTCTTCTTCGGTCTGTCTGTATTTCTGTTTTTTTTTGTTGGGTAAATTGATCTATGACGGATAATTAAACAAACAACCTTAGAGTTAGGTTAGGGGTGAGTGCTTACTTCATGTCATTTCGGGCCTTATATAGCTGACTTTGCGGTATGAGCTTTGCTCAATGTACGGTGACCTATAGTTGTTTGTTTTCTGTGTCATTTTGTCTCTTGTGGAGAGTTGTCTCATTGGCAATCATACCACATCTTTTTTATATATATGTATACGCCATCCACATTAGTTGTGTGACTGTGCCAATCAAGGAGTCTTTAAATTAATGGATGTCGTTGGTTCATGTCGGTTATGTTTGTTTTACTTAAAATGATTTGAATTTCTTGTAAATTAGGCCGTTCATTTTCCTTATTTGAATTGTTTCACATATTTGTATGCAGAGGCCTTTTTGAACCGACAATACAGACTGAACCTTTATCAATAATGGTGGTCTAAAATTGCTTAAATCTACTTTCTTTGAAATCTGGTGAATATAGTACCTTCATTTACGAACATACAACATGTTTACCTACTAGTATTAAGTCTGTATGTTTTGTTCACACATTGCTGGCAATAAAATAGGATTTTTCTCTTTAAGCGACTGGACTAAGTACTTGACTCCATTTTATCTGTCAGTTTTAATCTCTATAAGATGTGGATTAACGGTTCCTAAAGTGTTAAAAATTTTACACTTGTATTATTATTCTCAGAAGAACTTATTGTTGGAATGGGGAATTTTAAAATTTAACGATGCGCGTTTCGTCTACATAAGACTCATCAGTGACGCTCAGACAAACATAGTTATAAAGCCAAACAAGTACAAAGTTGAAGAGCATTGAGGACCAAAAATTCCAAAAAAAATTGTGCTAAATATGGCTCAGGTAATCTATTCCTGGGAAATTCAAAGTTTTGTAAACAGAAAATTATAAAAATGACCATATAATTGATATTCATGTCAACCTGAAGTGCTGACTACTGGGCTGGTGATACTCTCGGTGACGAAACGTCCACTAACAGTGGCATCGACCCACTGGTGTTAAACGTTGTCAAAGGTACCTGGATTATAATTTAAAACGCCAGACGCGCGTTTCGTTACATAAGACTCATCAGTGACGCTAAGTTTCTATAAGCATGGAAGGTAAAGTTATTCAGTGACTACATCAACTGTTAATCGTTTAATTGTTATTCATGATCAGTTATCGCTTCTTTTTTTTTTTAAAGTTTTGAAAGGTCATCGTTTGTTATACTTTTAGATATCCTGTTTCACTGATAAAATCGAACAATATCTATTTGAACACATAAAAAACATAAATGCATCTTCTTTCGCGTAACATGAAAATGAAAATAGCTCTTTCTAAACGTGAGAGCTATATGATCAAAACGTACATAAAATGCATAGCCATACCAACTTGCATAAGGAGATTAAACCTAAATTTCTTTTATAATTTTAGAGAAAATACAATTTTAGAAAATAATGGAAAATTGTAAATTCATCGTAAGGAACAAGAGAACAGAAAACCCAAAGCGCAGATCTATATTCAGACAGAAACTTGCTTTGTTTTTTTATACTTAGGATATTATTATACATCACGTTTTTGTTTAATAATTTCAGTGATAGACCGTTATCTTTTGTTAGGTAAACCATATAATAATATAGTTAATCTAAATCAGTATCTCATGTTTTCATGCCTATAAAAGGCTAAAAATGGTTAACTTGAGTTTATAAAGCTGAAAATGATTTCTTTAGAAACATACGAAAGGTGAACTTTCATTACTTTCAAATACTATAACTACTTCTATAAAATAGATAAAATTATTGTTTGATGTATGCTTGACCCTCATGGTGTAATTTTGAAATAAAGATTATATAAAAACGAATAAATTAAGAGGACATGGTATAATGTTGTTAACTTAATCTATCACTGAACGTGACAGCCAAATTGGTATTTCTCTTTGTTTCTAATAAATTGTGTGGATAGCTTTTTGTTCATCTTAAATACATTCGAAGGTATACTTCTGTCAATTTCATTGCGGAACTACATTTCTGAATACGAATTGATTAAGGCATGATATAAATTGCTAATTTAACCTCTATCACTGACCGTAAAGAAAGAGATGTTGTAATGATTCCAATCATTCGTGAATTTCTTTGTTTCTTACTATTTGTAAGGATATTCTTATTATCTTGTATGCATTTGAATATGTATCTTTTTGACTCCAGCTACCCTTATGAGCGCACCTACACTGGCCAAAATTCTAACTGAAATACAAATGTGTTAAATGAAATGAACAAAATTTAAAAGGTTAAAAAATATTTGATTTAAAATTATTAACACGATTGGATTTCTATCTGTATGCAGTGTAGATTAATGAAACAGAAATGCTGGACACACATATGACGTTATGTAATTTCGGAATTATGTATAATTATTTACCAGAGAGGCGAAAGATACCAAACGTATATGTATAACTCATATCTCAAAAATTGACAATTTCATGATCAAAAAACGAAAAAAAGGAATCAAAAACAAAGAACAGTATACAAAACACGACCAGAGACATCGTGTGATTAGACACTGACACAAGTTAGAAAACATTTTCATTGTATGTATATAGGACTACTCTAATGGACAGCTCAATTTGGTACATATAATCATTTGAAAGGTACATATGCACGCAAGACAGGGTTCAACTGACCTTGACTTCATATCTGATGTTAAGTGTTAGTGTTTAAGTCTGTTTAACTAATATTAAGGGATACAACCACTAATTCATAGCCCCATTGCTTTCTATGTTAAATTTCAAGCATTAATGGCTACTTTGTTTCAAGTTCAAATAAAAGGCAGTTATTTCATGTCAAAACTGTACTGTATCCTGACTTGTACTAAAAAAATCAACATACCTTTGTTGAAAATAGTTATTTCTATGTTCATTGACTGAATGCAATTCTTAAATATTAAGTGACCTTAAATGTATTTATTCCTTGAAAAGCCAAGAGGACAAATTGCTATCTTAAGATTTTTTTTTATAGTAAGTCATTATTTATTTCGTTCAATATAATAGTTTGCTATCGTTAGCTTAAAAGGGTACCGTACAATTTTATAGACAAAAAAGATTCTGATTAAAATACAGATTTTGTGTTGATGCTTAGACAATAATCGACATTTCTATCAGTTGAAAAACTCATATATTTAGGTTTATATCAATTGTACTGCTCATCTTGATACATGTACATTTTAGATACTTTTAGATATTACAATTATAAAACAAAAGGGATAAAACAATACAAAATCGGAATTCAGCACAGAACTAGATATGTTGAGTTCCGTAATGGGTTACATCTAAAGAAAAAAATTAACGAATGGGTGTCTTCTTCACTTGATCAGTGATAGAGATTTAATCAACAAAATTAAGTCAAACGTGTACCAATACTTTTCATGCTTATCATGAATTTCCATTTGTTATTCTTGATAGAGAATCAGGACAATTTATCAAAGGGGGAACCAATTTACTAAGAATGTAAGAATAGAAAAAAACTCCAATTTTCCGTATAAAAACTAAGGACAATTTCTTTCAACTACTATAACAAATAATCTCGAGACAACTTGCAGAGGAAGATATACATATATTGCCAACAATTAAGTTGAAAATAGTATTTCAGGTTTTGGTCAGTACAAATTTAACTATTTGAATAATTGTTTTAATATCACTACTGAAATATTGTTTATTTTATTGAAACATTAAAAAGAATATGATGCCATTTGGTATTTCAAAATACATACCAGCTTCTTAGAACATAGATGAAACGACTGCCTTTTTTCCGTTTGTCTGTTTATTATGATGTTATTTTGATATTTTTTTCACATTTTCATATCGGGGTCTTTTATAGCCGACTTTAAATACTGTTTTGAAACAGTTGGTTACTTTGAGTTAAATCTCTATTCCAGTATGATTTTCTTCAGTTTGGATTTTGACAATGAATTTAATACTTCCCAAAGCAAAATAATGTTCCTCAACTGTTTTAGTTATTATGCATCATTGGCCTTCAAATATTCAGGTTTTGGCGACTGGAATAAATAATTGACTTTAAGTACGTTTTTTTTATATCTGCAATTTTCCGTCTTTTTAAGATGTTTAGGTATTGTTTCAAAAGTGTTATGATTAAATATAATTATACGGTTCATAATTCGCATCTTCCTCAACCACATCGACACTATGGGATTGAGGACTTAAGGTTAATTGTGAATATATTCAATAAAAAAGAAGATATTAATAACTGCCAATGACATCTTATTCCCTGTTTTAAAAATGCATGATGTCGAATTTTTTACATTTATATAATACTATACATATTCATTACAGGTTGTTTTATTGTCGATGATTCAAACTGCCCATTTAACCGCATCATGCAGAGACCCTGAATCATTCAACGTACATCAACTTCATTTTACTTCCGGCAATATCACAGCAACAGTCAAATTCGTATTACCAAGTAACTCAGACATCCTTCATGGATATGGCACTTTATACAAAGTACCAGAACATTTGATAAACATCAGATACGAAACAGAATTTAAACTTGGAGAATGCATTGATTATCGGAGACGTGTATTTCGGGAGGAATTAGCGCACGAGCCGATCTCCGTTGGTAGTACATGTCCGTGGTACTATAGAAAGAATATTGATGAAAACAGATTGCCAAACATTTTATATGATGTTGAATGCATCTGTGATAACTGCATCGGTCACAGATTTGGGAGAACTTGTCAAAAAAATATACACTTATATCAATGTTTACAGAAGAACAGGATGCTCAAATGGGATTTATGAATATTCAACAATAGTCGAGCCTATATCGGTTGGTTGTAGCTGTGTAAGAGACCCCAAATCAATTGGTAGACAAACAATGCATTCATAAAATGTTCTGATATATCAATGTAACTACCTCATATAGTTCTCTAGTCAAGTGGTTAGGGTAACATTTGTATTTTCATATAGTACATGTATGTTTTTATTATTGATTGTTATCAAATGAATTTATATTTCAATGAAATTAAATATGTCATACAACTTAGTATTTTGAATCGTTATTATTGAAAAGATACAGAAATAAGGTTGAGTGAAGATGCAGGGTGAAGTTATTCAATGACAGTTTAAAAGGTTTACCGTTATAATAATCAATTATCTTTGGTGGATGTAATGGGAGATGAGTAAAAAGTCAATGAGAAACCAAAGCAATCAAAATAGAACAACAGACATTTTAATGGTAAGCAGTCAATCTATTGTTTCTTCTAAGGATTTCTTATGAATGAAATTATTATGATTAACACAATAAATCGTAACATTATGAAACATTTCTGATTATGATTAACAAACTCATCATGAATACCAGAATTAAAATTTTGTAAGCAAGACGTGCGTTTCGTCTATAAAAGACCTAAAAGCCCCATCAGTGGCGCTCGAATAAAAAAATTAGAAGGTCAAATAAAGTATGACGAGGAAGAGCATTTGGGAAAAGTACAAAGTACAGCTTATGTAATCTATTCCTAGAGTCGAAATCCTTAGGTTTGATTTAATTAAAGTTTTGTAAACAGTTGTGCTGACATGAATTGTCATTGATATGGTTATATTTATAAATTTACTGTTTACAAATTTTGGAATTTTTTGAAATACTAAGGATTTTCTACTTCAGGCATAGATTGCCTAAGCTGTATTTGGCAAATTTTAGGAATTTTGGTCCTCAATGCTCTTCAACTTCGTACTTTATTTGGCCTTTTTAACTTTTTTGGATTCGAACGTCATGATGAGTCTTTTGTAGACGAAACGCGCGTCTGGCGTATATACTAATTTAGTCCTGGTATCTAAGATGAGTTTATTTATACTTTTGACAACACAGAAGTGTTCCTGTTATATTGTGTTTTATGTCAGTTATATATAGCACTTTGCTGCTGTCTTCCAAAAATCAAAATTATGTCAAGGATGGTTATGGATAAAAATATAAAATCATTTTCAGAATCGTCGAATGAATTTATTACTTGTCAATATATACACCTATAAGATACGGGAATAACTTCTTATTCATTAAAGTATAGCCATACTCATGGTGACCATTTCATATCGCAGCATGATGTAGATCTAGGTATGTATAGGAAGAAGGGGAACCAAGGACATGCAGTGACTTAGAATTAATTTAAAGAATGTATGAAAGTTTATTTTTGTTTTGTTTGTCAGTTTTTTGTATTTTACTTTCTTTTACGTTTGGTCATATCTGTTTCTATTCCCTTAGTATTCAAATTCGTTCTTCATTATTCTTTATACCTTTTCAAAAGTAATTCCATTTATCAATAATAACAAATTGTGATGGTCGAATCAGTTTTAATTTTGTTTTGAAAGTTTATCGCTTAGGCTACATACTCTTAGCTTTTCTCTTCTTTTTTATGACAAATCGAACTACTTTCATTTGATTGCAAAAAAAAAAAACGTAGCATATTCTCAGACGAAACTTGAGAATACAGTTTAAAACATTGTGTGCTTTTGATGCGCTTTTCTGGATGAATCTTCTTTAGGAACACTCAAGCCTAAAAAGCCATGGATGTTAAATTCCTAGTAACGTAATACACACGTAATCTATATGACCAAAAAAGGACATGATAAGTATAGCCAAGTACCCCTCATATCAACTTTGCCAAAAGGAGTTGCAATCTATTTGTTTAAATTAATTATCGACAATAGAAAACAAATGTAAATTAATCACAAGGAACCAAAAAAAAACCCACCTCAAAATGATCTAGTATCATTTTTCGGACAAAAACATTTTTTTATTTTTTATTGTATAATCAAGGTATTATTATTGATCATTAAGATTTTGTATATTTTATAAGGTTTTATAGACTATAAGATTAATTTAGATAAAACATATAGCGTTATCGTAAATAATTTAGCATATAAAATAACATGTTATAAATTTATAAAACCTATATCGTACTTATGATCTAATAATGTTGAAATATTCAACAAATCATTTAGGAAGCATACGGATGCTGATTGGAGGAATTATGTAAAATGCAAAAATGGGTACCTATACTTTCAACAATACAGCTGTTTTAATACGAATTAATTAAGGAAGATATTGTATAATTTTGTTAATTCAATCTCTTCAAGTGACCGAGCAGAGATGTAGTAGTAAGACGACCTTTTCATGACTCTCTTTGTTACGGATTTTTTTTAGAAAACAGCCTTTTTCATTATATTGAACATTTGAATATATAGTATACGTATGAGCGTACATGCATAAACTGGTCATACATCTGATTGTTATTAAAAAAAAATTATATTACCACTTTCAACAAATGGTTTTGAAAACACATTTAAATCATTTGACATTCGTTGTCAATATAATGGAATTTTATGCGACTGTCATACAGATTAGAGGTTTAGCTAACATAAAAAAAAATGCCTGTACCAAGTCAGGAATATGAAAGTTGTCACAAACTCATCATAGATACCAGGATTGAAATTTCATATTTGCGTCGTCTACAAAAGTCTCATCAGTGACGCTCGAATAAAAAAAAGTTATCCATTTCGTTTGATATGTTTGAACTTTTAGTTTTGCCATTTGCTTATGGACTTTCCGCTTAGAATTTTTCTCGGAATTTGGTATTATTGTTATTTTACATTCTATATAACACGATTGTATTTCTATTAGTTTGCATTGGTGATAACATACCAGTATAACTCAATTATGAGGCAAAAGTTGTGTTGAGTTATTTGTTATGAATGTATCTTTAATATGATTTTACTAAGGAATATATAATACATAACGATGAAGTAATTTGAATTTAACAAGCATCAGAAAAAAAATAAAGAGTACATAACGTTACTTAATTTCGAAAGGAGTTTTTTTCTGTCATCAAGAACGACCATAATGTAATGATAATATATTTATCAACATGGTTCAAGTACTTCAGAATGGACGAAAAAACACTTTTGAAAAGTTCTTGTTAGAATATATTTTTCACCAAGCAAGGCAGATAATATATGTTATTTTTTGTTTATCTATAGACCTTTAGCAATATTCGAAAGTTAGAACTAGTAAAGGGTCTAGCTGTTTCCATACACACAACGTGGAGCTGATCTTCTTGGGTTGGAAAAAAACCGGCCATAATGTTTTTTTTTCTCCAAAATTACCTTTAGAATGAAATTCAAAACAGTGTAGCTGTGGCCATTGATTGACACATTAAAATCATCCATTGACTGGGACAATTTACGTGAACGTTTGTCTGTAACGACCACTGTTCACGACGTACCTACGATAGACATTTAAACTGTGGGGTCACCAAAGGTTTCTTAACGCCTTTAATTATAAAATAATTCAAAAAATTAATCAGGAATAACCTTTGTGTTTTGATTTATATAATTGATATAAATCAAAATATCGTGTTATTTCTGATTAATTTTTCGAATTACTTTATTTAGGTGTTGAGAACCTTTGGTGACCCCATAGTTTAAGTGTCTTTAAAAAGTACATAGTGAGCATTGGTCGTTACATACAAACGTTCACCTAAATTGTCCCAGTCAATGGATGATTTTAATGTGTCAATTAATGGCCACAGCTACACTGTTTTGAATTTCATTCTATTATGCAAGCTCAAACCTAAATGATTTGAAAGCCAAGGATATATAAGACCAAGACATACGAAGAGCTCTATATCCAAAAGGGTGTACTACTGGTTTATTCACATTTTATCAAAGGTTTATAAAAGCATATGGTGTTTTGTTGTTTTAACAATTATGGGTGTTTTCTGACTTACATTTTTTTTTTTTTTTTATTGTAACCGTTATTTTACCTGTAAATTGACAATAAATTCTACTATGAAATCAAGGAAGCCGTGCAAAATGTTTGATAAATTTACTTGGAAAATGTATTTGATTTGACATATACAAACAAAATATATATACAATTATTTATTATTCAATTCTTTTTTTTTATTCCCAGTAAATTTTTTTTTTTTTTAATTTTGAAAAATACTTTGTTCTGAAATTTTATATTCAAAGTAAACATAATTCATTCTATCCGTTTAAGGAATTTTACAAAAATCTAATTAGTTCACAGTAATTGGAGTGAAAAAGAAATTTACTTGTATGTGTTGGAGATAAGAATAGCTATCCTCACTATTCATTAGAAACAAAAAGAAGATACACTGGTATGCAATACGCCATCTCTTTGTGGTCAGTGACAAGGATTTAATTAACAATTTCAGTCATATAACCTCACTTCCTTAATCAATTCATATTAGTATTTTATAACTAGATACAAACGGACACGCACGCATAGTTTCAAAGTTTAGTGATTTTTTACTTTAGTTGAGTAGAGGAAACCTTTTTAAGATTTAAAAAAAAAAAACATAGTTCCGATTTGATAAAAAAAACATGTTTCTATGTTTATTCTTAATTTCGCTTTTAATTCAATCTTAAGTGTATTTTCTACATGATGACAATTTGCATCTTATAATTAGATATTTGAAATGTGTTTTACTTGACTTATTTCTCTTTTTGTCATCAGCTGACTCTGATTTGTTTCATACACGGTATTGTGGAAAGTTTTATTTCGCATATCTCTTTGTAACCCTTAGGTTATAATTTCAACTGAGA